>JARQSV010000007.1:1809104-1852755 GCA_030142285.1 Calameuta idolon | reverse complement strand
TTTTTTTCATCCTCCTCCGAGCCTCAATAATGCCAACTGTAGCAAAGAGAAAATTTGTATTGTTTCAGATATTGTATTTCTTACGGAGAAGAATTTAATAATATTCGTGCTGCCAGCCGTTGCGTCGTCTACACAATTTTGAAAAACTTTTCAGCCTCGACATCCGTCCGAATCCCTTTGTAAAGACCGATGAAATCGTCGAGAAACACGAAAGACATGAATCTGAGTACCAAAGTTCGTATCACTCGACACGTAATCATGATTAATTAAAAACGGCTTTGGGTTGCCTCATTCGGCCCTTTGCAGAGCATCAGCCGACGGCGGGAATCGATCGGATACGAGGGTCGTCGTCCGCACATAGAGCGTCGCATATACATATTATGTTCAAGGATCAAGCATACCTCCATCTCTAAGCTCCATATTTTCTTAGTAACCGATCAAAATCTCCTTGACGATATATACGAACGTAAGATATTTTTTTCAAGACAAGAAAAATTACAAAAGTTTACGCGCATGCAAATTCGTCGCCACAGCGAGGACGGTGAACCAGAGCGAAGGACGTATAAAAATCCAAAGGATGTCTTGCCCTGAAGATAATATAAAAAAATCTCATATTGCACCACAGACACGTTTTTCCAATTGGTATTTTTTGTTATCCCTCCTTATAGGAGGGAACAAAAAAATTGAAGCTGAAAGCGATAGCTGGATTTTTCATTGGGAACGTTTAAGTATCTGGTGAAAAAAAATAATCCCCTGCGAAGCCTATTTTTCGTCTGTTCTCCGTGTGGCTGCGCACGTCTCCATAAACGGCACGATTATTCCTTCAGGAACCGGAGAGCAGAAATACGACGCACGACTGGACGGCGTCTTCGAAGCTTCCAGGACTGTCGCAGGAGAAGCTTGGGGTTTGAGGTCAGACAGTCGTTGGCCCCGTTTCGCAGGATGCCACCATATATTTTCCCAGTACTGCAGGGCGAAGCACCCCTTTGTGCAGGCGACAAAAAGTGGCTTAACGCAAATAGGATTTCGGGGACGGCCTCTTGCGTAAGAATCAACATCCCCTCGCGGACGCGCGAATCAATCTGCGCGTAAGGTAAATTTTGCGTGTACTCGTCTTCAACCTAATTAAAAATCTTTAATTAATTTTCATACTCCTTTCCGTAACGTCGGATAGCACCAACCGAAGAACCTTCGTTAGCTCGCACTTAACATTAATTATTGACACAATGCAACTTTTATCAAAATGTATTGAACATTGATGGACTTGCGCTTGCTTATCTCTAATGGCTGATAGTAATACGACTACGTGTGCAACAAATGACCCAAGAGTGCCGGCTATGATTCTGAAAGCAAACAGACTTATTTTCGTCTTTCGCTTGAACTTTCTGATTTTGCGTGTAAACGTGGTAGAGCGATTTCTTCAAATCGTTACAATGCATAATACCAACGATAACGTGGAGAAGCAACGAACGTCGAAGAGGCAGGATAATTGCGAAAAAAACACAGTGATACCGCGTTTCAAGGTTCTATTTATTTGCTGCGCTTATTCGTTACTTGGCTAAATATCTAAGTAGGCATCGATACCTCGAGAACTGAGAACGTTCGGTTTCATGTATTTGGAACAATCGATCATAGACCACGAAGAGCAAACGCATCCTGCATGTCACGTGTATTACGTGGCACAGTGCATTATACGATTTTCTACACGTCACGCGTAGGAGTGGCATAGTCTCCTCGGTGTTCCCGTCGAGAGAGGGAAAGTTCGCCCCAGTGCCTCCATCCTGTCTGCAGTGTTCACCCCCCCCAGAGTCTCCCGGCAGACTGGAGTCCCACCCCCGTCTAGTCGGGGTTGCTGCAGTCACCAAGGGTTGCCAACGCACTGTCTGGAGAGTGGAAAGAAATCGATTTCTGCATCTTTCCTGCCCCCCCGTAGAGGAGGGGGTAGTTTTTAAAATATATATATATATACATATAACGAAAGACCATTAACTCAGTCGAACCTCACGGTAGATTATATTTGTTAGAATAAGCATTACTCATCCCACGGGAGGGGGGTCGAATCAAGAGTCATCCACAATGAGGTGATTTCTCGTTCCACCGAGTGTTTTGTCGTTGCGATAGATACGACTTGCATTAGCAAATAGCGCAGGACTGTGCAGACTCGTATTTTTCAATGGATCCTTTCAAAGTTGGCAACCGTCTTGTCTGCGGGCTCATTTCTTTTTGCTCGTTCAGGTTGGCTGACTGGCTGGCTGGCTGGCTGCTCTGGTAGGGTTGCAAGGGAGTAAGAAGAGGGAATAAGAAGTAAAGAGGTCTAGGTAGGGAAGGACGTGGAGAAGGTAGATATAGAGAGCCCTAGGTAGAGGTAGGTAGAGGTAGAGGTAGGTAGGTAGGTAGGTAGGTGTTACGAAGGGGTCAGAGTGTGGTGGCCTCTCTTCCTACGTGAAGCAAAGTTTGCCCCAGTACGTTGCACCCTCGACGTCGTCTATACTCCCGGTACTCCCGGTACTCCTGTATTCCCGTAACTCCGTGCCACCCCCGTATTTCGCTGCACCGCTGCCGACGCCGACGTCGAAATCAATACCGGCAGACATCCTAACTCACTGGAGGTCAATGCCTCGTTCCCGCGGACCCCGACTACGACTTGCTCGACGACCTCAACCTCCTACCTTCTACCCTAGAACCTCCAGCCCCAGCCTGATCCAGAAGCCAGACGGGAGCTTTGCCAAGAGCTAAAGGAGGACGGAAAATCGGGATAACCTTTTGCTATTCGACTCTGAGGAAGAGGGAAAAAAAAAATTCATTCTGTCTCTTGGATTTGCCTTTCAAAATTTTCATCCTCCCGCGCTAATTATCGTTTTTTATTTTTTTCAGAAATTCCTTGCACCACCCACCCGCCCCCCGTCGCCCCCGAACGTCCTCTTCTTCATTAACGTGGAATTCTGGCTCATCCTGTCTCCTTGGTGTAAAACAAGAGTCGGCGACCGTGCATAATTCTGCGTATCGTGATTCTTCACTTTTATCAAGTGCGGTTTCAACCTTTTTCTACCGACCTCATCTCGCCCGTCTTATTCTGAGCTGGAGAAGTGAGGTCGCCCTGTCGTTCACCTTTCTCCTATTCACGGATCCAAGCAGAAAAGAGCAAGATCAAAGTGAAAAATTTTCTTACCAAGAGAGAAACTGAGAAAAACTTAAATAAAATTGGCGTACGCTGCGAGGGAAGGCTTTGCCAAGGTAAACACAATAATATTAAACCAGGTTTTTGTTAAATTAATAAGTTCGAATAGCAATAACAAATACTCCTGGAAGATATCAGTGAAAAAGTCATTTCGAAAAATAACTTTCAGACTTTCAGGACAAAGACTTCTGTTACGCATTTATTTTTCAGAATTGATCGTCGAGGACAAGTAAAACTTACTGATGTAGGAAGAAACCTGCATTACCGACACGTCGATGCTGTGGGGCAACCGTGAAAGCGTTACCTACCAACTGAACGGAATGGAATGGAACGAGGGAAACAAAGAGACATTGACATTCAAAAGGGACGCCTCTCGAGTTCGCCAGACGAAACCTCCGAGTGAAATGCAAAATATGGAAATTCGCACTAGCATTTTCACTCTCCCTGCTACGTTTGTACAGCATCGTTCAAAATCGGTCATCCAGGTACCGTTTAGTTTGTTATAAATAAAACGCAGTTTGAAATATTAATAAATATATTCTCAGCTTTTCACTTTGGCAAAAGCCACAATTCTCCCAGCCTTACGTTCGTCACTGGGTATTCCAGGCATCCCTTTGATCCGCCTGGTTTTTAAAGACGGAATTTCGACATTTTGCAAAAATCGCAAATTGCTTCTGAGAAAAATTGCACGAGGTCGCTCAGGACGTGAGTATCGTTCGAAATTAGGAATTTGACAAAGTTCCTGCCATTAGGGACCAAGAGCACAGTCCGGCATTGGCGGTACCCTCGGAAATTCCGAAAAACACTGAGCACTTCTCAGGGTAGCTAAAGCAACTCCATACAGTAAAATTAGAAGGAACGTTCAACTCTACCACTTGAATTTCTGCCAAGATACTTTCTGCGCTTGTGTTTCTCTTGTTCTACCCCTTGATGGCTGCTCCGTTCTGCCAGCCAGGATGGCACCAATGCCCTCCTTAGAAAGTTTAACTAATTTTCAACGCACTGTACCTGACATTTAAAATTGATAAAAAAAATATAAAAAATTAATAATTTATTTATTTGACGCTATGTACTTTCATAAAACTTCTTTCTCTTCCCTTACGACATTTTTTTTTTAAATCTTAATTAAGGAACGCCGGTATTCCAAGTCCAAGTAATCAGGATCTGCATCTTGTCAGTGTAGTAGCACTTCGGTGCCGCACTTAGACTATACTTAGCCGCTGGAACACGTTAACGAGTGTTTTATTTTTCAGGGCAGTGTGTTCACCCTCCCTGGTGTCTCGAGGATCCAAGTTCATCTCGATCCCAACCAGCTTTCAGTATTCAGGGCGTTACGGGCTGATGAGAATAGGGGATGCGAGCACTAGACAGCCAGAGAGAGTGTACAGGGTGAGGAAAGAATTTTTCTACATCTTGTAGAACCCCCGTATTGTGCCCTTAAGGATTTAAGGAAAAAAATTCATATCGGTAATAAATAAATTTAGTATAATTGTCAATGCAATAATTAGAAAATTTTTCATACAAAAAATTCACATGAAATTACCAAACATACATTTTTCACGAGGTTTCGTACTCGTTTACATTATGCGCACGGTAAAGCTTCCTTCAAGCATAATGGATTTTCTCCAGACGCTCTTTGTTCCACAAGGGTAGCCAACCCTCTTAGCCATCCACCCCACTTTCTTTGCCGTCAATCGATACCAGGATGCAACTCACGGTCACGACGTAAAACATTTTCGTTGCAGAATATTCTGCAAGAGCATAAAAAAAAAGCAGGGTCACACCGGTCTAAAAATTTTTGAATTTTTTTTACCTTCACCTGTACCGCAGCTGTTGTTATTGACTGCGAAGTCGATTTCTTAAGAAAACAAAAAAAAATCTGTACAAAGCATTCAAAGAGCCAAATAAAATTGTCCAAGATCCAAAAATTCGTAGCGTATCAAACGAAGCGAGTTTACGTACGATGCAGTCTCCGTGTATCAGCCAGGAATAGCATCGGGACGCCACTCGGGTGGTAGAAGCGTTCAGCAGTTCAAGGTTAGGGACGCGGGGCGTCGGCACCGCGTGGTAGCGTCGGCGTGCGTCCCGACGCCCGAAATACATACCCCCCGACGGCGTATAAATACTCGAAGGAAAACCAAGAAAGAGAACGTCGAAAGATATTCGGTGCATCCCACTAACCTTGCACCAACTGCAGTTAAAAATATGAACTTATAGCGAGGAAGTTCCTTGTGGGCACGTGAAAGGAAAGTAGAGTCACGCAGTCGGGTTTGATAATTTTTGAAAAAGCCCCAAAAAAAAAAATTATCATTCGCCCATACCGCAATCGTCTCCTTCAATGGTCACGCGAAATTCTTGTCGGTTTAAATAATAAAAAAAAAAATACAATTGTTATCTAAATCGATTTTTTATCCACCAATTAATAAATAATTTTCACATCGATATTCTTTCTCATGGATATGCATTGCCTTGTTGATGCGCGATAGTAAGAACGTGACCTTTGATATACATGCACGGCCCACGATGTGTCGATGACACTGTGGTCTATTAAGATACCCCGAGGAGGTGAGTTTCAGTCTTTGTCTCGATCTAACCACGGCAGCCATTGAACTCGATAGTCGAGGACAACACACTTTGAACTATGCACGCGCGTGAATAACTAGAATAACACGGATTCACGATGCAAACGTATTTCACGTATTGGTTCACTTTCCGAGGCCGAATTCGTGGAGGGATTCTTTGGTTTTGATAAAAAAAATTTTTTTTTTTAATATTGTGAATTCCCAGTTTTACACGTTCAGTGTATACATTGAATACAGGGTTTGTGGGGTACGAAATGATAAGAGTTGTCACGTAAAAATTGAATTAAAAAAATGGTAAAAATGTGGAATGTCCGAATTTCGAAAAATTTTTTTTTTTACGAGTAGGTTACCACTTTTCATAAAAATTACATGCGAATTCTTGGCTGCAGTTGCATGTGGACAGCGATAAATCAAGACTGTTTTCTCGGCTATTATCTGGCTAGACAGAAGCAAACAGGAGATAGTAAGCATCATGTTCTAATATCTCGTGTAGACTGAATTTTCCATTCTCTATACGTATTCACGGTATACGTCCTATTGTTCCCTGTTATCCATAAGCGAAGCAAAGGTCGTCCACGTGATTCTTCGTTGGATTAGCCCAGGATGCACCGGAATTGCATAATAAAAAAAAGTGCATCTACATCCCTCCCCCCCCCCCCCCCCGTAAAAATAATAAATATCAAGTAATTTTTCGCGCTAAGAAAAACGAGCGATAAATTTATCAGTAAAATCTCTAGGAATGCATAGATATTTAAAGATAGAAAGATGCTGCAGCGAAAGGTACGATGCACCTAAGTGCAGTCGGGTCAAGGCCGTATCCCTCGTGCGGTGGGTCGGCTGAGTCATTCGTGCAGAATCGTGCATTGCAGTCCCCACAAGTGCATCGAACTCGATGACCGCTGCAGCTGCAAGCAGCCTCTCTGCCCTAAGACTGGAAGGCGGTGCAAGCTCGGCACTCGTTGAACTTCGGGATCGCTCGGCCATCTCCGGATGCATTCCGCGTGCATCAACCCGAAGAGACCGCCCTCTAGAAACTACCGAGTGCAATGTCCAAAGCCATACAAACTCCGTGACGTGCATCTGCTCCTAAATGATTGCGTAGCTCTCGGTGTAAGGACCACCCGCCATAACAAGAGATCGCGTAAAAGCATATGTATACAGCCAATAAAAATGCATCGCCCTCTTGCGTCATCGCTGTTGCACTTTTTTTTTTAAATGCACACAACAACGCACGGCTACAACCTCAAGGCAAAAAAACTTCGATAAAAAATATAAAAATCCATATTTCCTCGAATATGACAATATATGAGGATCTTGGAATTTTTCGAATTTTTCAAATTTATTTATCATTTTTTACACAATTTTTCAGTCACCTCCTACCACGTTGCGACTCCGTTTGAGAAACCCTGAAGGGCCGACGCACCGTCCAGGGTGAACGCACTCGCCAGTTTTGCAGTACACGTATGTACTGTACGTAGGTACGTATCAAGATACACCAACTATGCACCATGGCGTTCCTGCACGCTATATATATATATATATATGTATATACATATAATGCCTGTGTCACAGTGTGCTACGTCGCTGGCAGCATTATGAGGTCTCGCCTGAAATGGAATAGTGGAGTCGAGAGAGAGTGGAGCCAGCCATCGCACTACACAATATATAACCTAAACATACGTATAGATAAACGTATTACATGGGGTACCGTGCCCATAGCCCCATACGTTTAAACCATAGGGGTTCAGCGTCCCCACACAAGGCCGCAGGGGGGCACCGGCCCACTGAACCAATTGCGCCACTTTTATCCTCCTCAGTTCATTTTTGCCAGCTTTTATTACCCGTAAAGCGTCTTTTGCGTCTCCAAGCATAACGTACCGGGCGTTAAGCTACTGGAACACAGCGCCCCGCTATAGCCAACCTGGTAAACGGCGTTACAGCAGCACACGTGAATTTCAATTTAAAAAATATCCCACCCCGATATACGTATTTTTTCTGCTTTTGTTAATTTCTTTATACACAGTTTCACGGACCCTTATCACCATAGCGAAACAGGACCTGGTAAAAGGAGACGTTTCCAAGACGATGAGTCAGAAGACATATGAGTCAGAATACAATCGATTCCAGACTACATATATATATATGCCTATGTAGAAATCCATAAGAATCGATGGACACCATACGTTTCTTTTATCCTGGGTTTTATACGAGTAGGTGTATATCCAGGGTGAGTCATTGTATTTCTATTTTGAAAATTAACCTCCGGTCCTAAAACGATGGGGATGATTTTCTTTTTTTTTTTTCATAGGGCATCATATTTTTGTACACTCAACCGTCCGGGTCGGTATGAATAATCTGCTTTCCGCAGTACTTAAGTTTTATCGTCTGCAGGGATACCTTATAGTATTTTTTTCTATCGATTATAAATATCGAAGGTGCTAATTCCGCGAGTGCATTATTAAGGACGATTAATTTTATCTGTGCGTAGACGCGCGTCTGCCGTCCTGGCTGGCTGGTATTTGCGAACCCCGGGAAATGCGTTTGCGTTTGGGAACCCCCAGACTGGAGGGGATTGACCCAGACACCCCTTCCAGCAGACAACCCTCCCTCCGGTACGGTTCCGTTGCTTCTAAAACCCTAGCAGTCAAGGGATGTGCTGTATATCAGACCCCCCCTCCTTGCCCCCCCCCCCCTCCTTCAACCTTAATAAACCACCCACGCACGATGGACGTAGGCATCGCATCTTCTATGTGTTGCATGCAGAAAAAAAAACTGTTCCGCATAACTCCCAGGCGAATATTTTCATCCCTTAAATTTCGTTTTATAACACTTTCTCATCCTTTCCTCCTTTTTTTTCATACGTTACCTAATAACCAGTTGTGAGACTATATAATCACGAGTCTTTATCTCCACGGCCACAGTCCTTCCCCAGCGGCGTAGTCGCGTATAACGTGCGATAAACAAATTTGAATCCCCCACGTGAAAAAAACGTGTTGATCCTCATGTAGAATGAATCGCGATCATATATATAAAAAAGGTCGTAATTTCTTGAAATAATTGTCCACGAACAGAGGGACGCGATCTGAGATAACCTCGTGGAAGCTTAAGTCTGCAAGAAGTCAGAGTCCTCCACTTGGTATCCTTGGGAATATAAAATTTCAGTTAGCCAAGAGTTAATTCATTCGATCGGATAAAAAAAGATTGTTAATAAATAATTTTCTTCAATGACCTTTAATGGGCCTCGTCCAAATGCATAACTCAGAGCATATTGATTGCAAGTAAACAAGTGCCGTATAGCACGTTTCCTTGTTAGTGTCTGCACTGTGTATAGCGAACAGGGGTTGCGAACCCCAGCCAGCCAGACAGACTGACGTGAAAGAGGGTGACCCAGACGCCCCTTCCGCCAGGATGTTTGCAAGCCGTTCCCGACTGCCACATCGGATAGCGGTAGCAGGAACGTCCTATAGCGGTTACCGTAGTTATCTCGAAGGTACGTTCCGCTGCACTTGAAAAACACAATACGGATACTTTTGATAATAATAATATTGAAAGTATTACGAGACAGCAGATACCGGTGAATAAAGTTTCAGACGTAATAGGAGTATACCGGTAGAGAGACAAGGGAAGTAAAATAAGGGTAAGAGAAGAGCCACGTAGACGATGGGAGACGGTGGTACTGGTGGTGGTGCTGGTGGTAGTGGTGGTGGTAGGACTGGGTGGTGGTAGGTTGGCGGCCCTGGAGTTGCTGACCCGACGACCGCCATAACCTTGCGCCCCAATGCGAACCCAGTCGATGCTCCACACGTAGAGATGATTAACCGATCCTCAGGATTGTACGAAGCTTTCGTGAACTAGACTCTGGATGGTGAAATATCATCTGAGGAGTTCTTGCTCTGTGATACCAATACATGGGAGTGATGCAAGGACGTTGGAGGATTGTGGAAATTGCGTCGACGTCGGGCCGCCCACGTACTCCCTTGGTAATACGTGAAAAGATCAGAGTCAGTCGAGCCAATTACTATTTGAGATCTGTATTACCTACGGAATTCCTTGGATATGTATACTGAATATTCAGTGTTCAGTTGTCGTTCGTTTTACTTGTAGTGTAATGGACGTGGGAAGGTCATGGTGGATGAACCTTGACGTTTGCCTAGGCATGGGTCCGTATGTACATTAAGTGCAATCAAGGTAAAGATATTTTTGTATTTTTAGAGGTGATCTCTTACCTTTTTTTTTTTCAATTGCACTTTCCATGAAAACTTTCCTAGGTATCCTCTAAGTTGTTTTCAGAATCACTCGAGGCGATGGGAGTCGGTTGTTTTTCTGAGTGGCTATGCTACGAGCACAGCGGGGTGCATAGAGTTTAATGGCGGACGAAAACGTGAATGCACGCTAAACAACCCCATACGTTGCAGCTTGTTAAAAATAGGCGATGGGAGGAGTCCCGACGGCAAGGTCACCCTACGTCTGGGTCAGGGCCCTCGGATAGATCAACAAACATCTATTCTTCAGCTTCAGCTATTTTCTTCCAGTTAGTCGCGATTTTTTAAGAGATTCTCCATGCGTATACTATTTGCGAATAGTTCAGTTATACTCAGACTCGCACTGAGGGTCGTGTCGGGATGAAAACTGTCGTTGAAGGTAACACGGGTTACGCGATTTGTAAGACGTCACGGTTCAATGTACTGCACGCAATAGGACAACGCCCTATGAGAGCGTTTAAATATGTGTATATAAATTGCACACCGATCAGCATATTTATTGCGGCCCACGCTAAAGCTTTGCTCCCAATCGAACATCTTGCCAAGCTCTTTGAACTTGTAACACGGAGTAACATGTTCCATGCGCGTTCAACGTCTGGGATATTTTAGCAACTGTTTTTAGAACTGTCTTTTTATCGGCAGCCGATAAAGAAGTGTTACCGGCGAATGGTAACGTGGGCTGAAAGATTCCTTAAGATAAAAGGACTAGTTATCGCCGTCGGGAAAGATAAAAGATTGCTCTTTAAATGCTCCACGTGTTTCTGTAATTTCTCGGTTGTTACTATGTAATAATTAATCAATATTCATTAATACAGAAATTTTTATTTTTATTGAAATTCCAAATAACCAAGCGGATTGCTTCTTCAGCAATATCTGATGAGCGGCCTCGTTCTAAGGGTTGCTCTGTGAACCAGCGGTAAGTTACGGAGAACCTCCGTCTTCCAAGCTACATGTTAATGATAACGTTGAGCTCGGCTACTACGGGATATGCATTATCGACGGAGGCGATGATCACAAAATTCTACTCCCGGACTCACCGCTACGATTTAGCACCAAGCTTTTTGTATCGCCTAAGTAAAACCGTAGCGTTGTGCATCGCTACTCATCTCGGCCGTATTCAACTCTGCTAAAACTGTAACGTTGTGCATCTCCCTACTCATCCCTGTATCTTTATTGCTACGCTCTCTAACGGGCATTTCAGTAACTAATATAATTTATTAATTCGAAGTTTTCACGAGAGATACCAGGCCTTTGGAAAGCTGGTGCATGAAGGTAGTGGGGAGAACAATGACGAGACTCGTAGCTTCTTTGTTCCACTGACTGGTTCTGTATTCATTGCTTCCTTCCTTTACAAAGTCTATACGCAAGCCAATCCGGAGCCTCAGCGAAATTTACGCACAGGAATATCACTGACGTGTCCCAAAAAGAACCACTTCTACGACTCATGATTAGTCTCGATCCCTGTAAAATTGCAGAAAGTTGATCAGTCATCGCGCTCTGAACGTTTGAAGTGTTGTACTACGAGTGAGGAAGAGATAACGAAGCCATGGCAGCGACGTTAAACACCTTTGTAAATTCCTTCAGTAACAGACTGTGAGTACGTGACGGGAGTCTCCTTACCCCATTACCGAAATAGCTTATTTGTTTACAAGGTCTTATTCAGAGACGACATTTTTTCTGGCAACGATGCTGTTCTGTTTTCTCGAAAGATCTCATCTATTCGAATCTTATCGCACTACTTGTCTCAATTTTTATGATATAATATGATATCTGGATAAAACTAGTGACGTAACTTTTACATTGCATTTGCAATGTAAATTTTCTCTGTTGCAATTTATCTTTTTTCTTCTCAGGGAAGCACCAGTGAGACAGCATTTAAAAAATGTTTATGGTTGTTTGGCATTGTCGACTGTGTCCGCAGCTGTGGGAGCTTGCGTACACATGTACACAGACTTACTGCAATCAAGCTTGCTTACAACCCTAGGAGCCCTAGGAATTCTAATGGCACTGGTGTCCACCCCAGACAACGGTAAAAATCATGGACTGCGCCTGTCATATCTCTTGGGATTCACATTCCTATCTGGTCTCGGACTGGGTCCTTTGCTGAAAATAGTCATCAGCATTGACCCTAGCATCATCGTGACGGCTTTGATGGGTACGTCTTACATGCAACCTTATTTTGAATTAATTTTAATGTTCATGTACTGTTTGTGTTTCAGGAACTGCCGTTGTCTTTGTCTCCTTCAGCATTTGTTCCCTTTTGGCTGAACGGGGTCAATGGCTATACTTGGGTGGCACCCTGATCAGCATGTTAAACATGATGTTGCTGTTCTCACTTGCCAATCTGTTTTTGCGTTCAACTTTGATTTACCAGGCACACATGTACCTTGGACTGTTTATGATGTGTGGATTTATCATTTACGATACACAGCTGATTATTGAGAAAGTCCATATGGGCAATAAGGACTTCATCAGTCACTCTCTTGATCTCTTCATAGATTTCATTGGAGTGTTCCGTCATCTTCTTATTATCCTCACTCAGAAGGTACATAAATAAGTGCAATTATTTTAATGTCTTGAAAACAAAGTGAAACCCACCTTCTCTCTTAATATACTATATCACATATCGCATTAACTCATGTTTTCTCTTCCAGGAGCAAAATCGTAAACGTAAAGATTAAGATGAGAATGAAGAGAGGATTGCGTCGTCACAGCATTTGAGTAAATTCATAAACTAGAGGTCTTCATCTATCCTATCCATACATAGCTATACATATATAGATACATATGTCTATTCTATTGATTCATGAAAGAAAAACATAATATGAAACTATATTTACTACAATAAAACTTACTGATAATAGAGGTTACAATGGATATTAAGGTTAAGAAAAAAGAAAAATTCAATGGAAAAGTATCATGAAAAAAAAAAGTTAATTTATTAAGTATATCTTTCTCATTGTCTCATCAATTCTTTGTATATTGAAATTCATTCCTCTTTTTTTTTTTATAATGAAACAAACATTCATCGACTCTTCGGGTTTTGTTTTTATCATAAAAATTTGAAAGTTCCATTACTGTGTTTGATATCGTCAGAATCTGGGACCGTTTTACATAGCCATTTTCTCCCATCCCAGTAACGAAGAGGAATCCATCATAAATTTATATACCTACAACAGACATAATCATTACAAACGTTTTTCTTCTGACTAGCAAAAACACTATTATTATCTAGTACTAATATTAATTCAGACCGATAATTGTCACGTCTTTCGGCATACGTAACCGGCGAATTTCTCGAAAAATTAACATTTTCGAATTTATGTCAGCCGTCATGTCGTCCTGCACAGTTTATCCATTAGTAGACATTTTATTGATGAGTCGAAGCTTAAGCCACTCATAGAATATCAATTCCATTTTAAAGTCATCATGAAATCCTTTTCGTTTGGAAGCTTTCATCGATATTCTTCGATCAAACTTCGTCTTGCTTGGTATTTCTGCAAACAACGTTGATAGTTTTTTATATTATCATTTTGAGAAGTTTCAAGCTGCAAACTTACGTAATTTCGAGTAGACTTCTAAAGCGCCGTTAAAAAAGTATGGAAACGTATTCTCAAGGACTTTGAGGGTGACTTCGATGTCCTCCAGGATGCCTATCACGGGACACCAACGTAATACATTCGTTTTAGCTTGTTCTAGAGCCCAGGTGCTGTTTCTTTGCCTAAAAGTCAAAGCGAGTTAAAATAGACCTTGGTCTCTAAATTAGTTATTCAGTGTATAGCATTCGGTATTTTTTCCCACGATAATTTCTTGCATAACCTGCTCGAACCTGAAAGCCACCAGACTTCGCGATAGGAACACGTACTCACGTCGAGAACTTTCGAATGAACGATGGCCGCTGTTGCGCAATGTTTCAATACATACATGCATACAGTACTTGCCCCATTAGCCATAAAGTTACTTCGAAGAGTCTAGTTAAAATGTATATATATTCCACGATATAAGTATATCGTGCATATAAATTTAATGAAAGTATATTTACGTGCACCGTGGATCCTGGCCGCAGAAATGCAATATCGATCCATGTCTTATCTCTCCTGGTCTAGAACTTTTGCGTGTGGAACAGACAAAATGTTTTATTTTTATTTCTTATATCATCATAAAGGCTTTAGGGCGTTCTTAAGAAAATCCAAATTTCGATAAATTAAAAACAATACCTTTTGAGGTTTCTTGGATCTAACGGATATCGCACCAGTGATATATACGTAGGCGATTGTCTGCCAAAGGCAGAAAAATTCAAAAAGCGTATATCACCGTCAAAACTTAAAGGTACAGCCTCTTGTCTGATGATACTGGTGATCTCCTCGACCAGCAATTCCTGTGAAAATCAAAATTATTGATTTTGATATGGCTATCTGTTCAACAGTGATGAACAACGGGTTGCCTACACACAGGCGCATTCGTTCAATGAGCACGTGGCGTTAGGAATAATTTTTTTTCTGTTACTATCAATCGCTTATCTCAAAAATGATAACCGTGAGGCCAGTATAAACCATATATAGCAAGCAAATTATCTTTTATATACGTAGAATATTTGATTAATGTAAAACGATGCATTGTAAGAATATATTAATAATATTTAACGTATTATTACATGTATGCAATGCTCTTAGAGAAAGAGATAGACCGCAGCGTATAATCACTTTCACCTATGGTCAACGCACTTTGCAGAAACTATAGCATATAGAGCATATAAATTGACAGTCTCAATTCCTAATGAAATTTTACTATACAAAAGCATATTAGAGATCACAAGAGGCAGAGTATTCCTAAATGGCTGAACAGTATGGGTACAATATAGTAATATAATACAGGCTTGTACGAATCGTTCATTTTGTAAATTCCAGTACGTTTCGTAATCATGTCTATGACTAAGGAGGATAGAAACTTGACACGGTTACCTGTTGGAGGCTGGTAAGGAGTCCGTCATCTCCTGGTGGCAGTCTGACATGCTTGAATGCATTGTAACCCTGAAGGCGTTGTAAAATAAGCACGAGGATTTCTGCGCCGGCTCCAGGTACCCGGGTCAACATCAGGACATGGTCATTCTTCTCTGGAGGTAGATTCCCACGACCTCCTAGTTCAGCGAGCGAAGGCGTGACGTAGCGATGAGTCTGTTTATAAGAAAAATAAAATGGATGCTTTAAGTAATCATCGATCGTGACATTATATAGTTTGTTTATTGTAAAATTGTGAATATTTATCTTCTGTGGTTACAGTGACTGACATTCTTGGATGGAACGAGAGGAACTCTGAGATTACTGTCATTTACGATTCTAGAGAAAATGAGGTCGCGTGGAAAACAGCTTTCACGAGTAATTATCCTTATCTAGTACGTATGTAGGTTCAAAGCGATTTTCAAAAACAGGGATATCCTTCACCTGTTGCGGATCATTTCCCGTGTAGGACGAAGCGGTCGATTCTGGGTTCCTCATAGAAATGCTAGCAGGAGGGTATCCCGAGTCGTTAGTTGTTATCACGTTGACAACGAGGAGAGTGAACGTCAGTGAAATCAAGATCACTATGATGATAGCGCGATAAGAACGCATTTTTTTTTTTCGTGAAATTTATTGATCCTTTCGGTTAGCGAGATATCAGTAAGGATTCGTGCAAACGGAGTCGAGTCCGTCGTACAACTGACGTGAATGTTATTAGGTCACAAATTCCACCGACTCTACCTGAGAGCAATTGGTCCCCACGTCTTCTCGCGCTTCTCCCTTCTCCAGTTGAGGAGGAAGACACGAAGGAAGTGGTACCGAGCGAGAGAAGATTGCTGTATCTCATTATAATAAAGATAGTTAGTATGGTTGTCGCTAGATGCTGACTATTGACCGGCCGGCAATCGGTTCGCAGTTGCGGTGGCGCAACCAGTCCACGTGGTAAAATACTCTAGCCTTCGAACATTCTAGCTTATTTGTAAACAGTTCCTCGCGGAAGATGGACGTTTACGACAACCGAAGAAAAAATTGGGAGGACTTGGACGTTACTCGGGAGGAGATTGAGAGCCTTACGGAGTGCCTGAAGAAGGAAGAGTTTCGAAAGTTATTGATTGAATATGCTGAGGAAGTAACTGACCCCGATAATAGGAAGATCTACGAAAAAGAAATTACGCAGTTGGAGAAGGAGCGGGGCGTCGACGTTACGTTCGTTAACCCAGAGCCGGGTTACGTCATTAAGACCAGTATCAACGGCGAGAAGAAATGCTTCATTAATATCAGTAAGAGTGACACGGTAGCGCGACCTACGAGTCATCCATCTCAGGTCGAAGGACATAGAGGATTACAATGGTCCATTCCGTACACGTTAGTACCACCGCGCGAAGATTTTGACAAGAAGAATGTCCGTTGCACAGTGTTTGATGTTGTCTTTCATCCGGATACTCTTTATCTCGCCAGTAAAAATGAACACTTTCGAGATATCGTTAACAGCACTGCTTTGGACGGGGTTGAGAATAATTTCAAGGTGTGTCAATGATACAGAGAACACTTTTTCTGTTAGTATTCAAGAGGGTACCTTTGGAGTAAATAATATTGTCTTTTTCAGGTGAAACTGGACAGGAAGAACCTCAAGTTTCCAAAGATGAATTTCAAGGGTATTACTCAACCTACAGTTATAAGGAAACCTTCGGAGACACCATCGAAGGAACCATTAGATATGGAACCTGAGATCTATCAAAAAATAATGGCCAGTTACGATGAGAACCGTGATAGACAACTAAATAAGGAAGAGAAACCACGTTCAAGATCACCTCCGCCAACAACTTATTTCAAGAAGAATGGATCAGACTCTGAGACCAGCAGTTCCACCTACACTGTGCCAAAGTTCACGATAAAACATAGATCCTGCATAGAATTGAATGAATTTGAAAATCACAGGAACGCAAGGATGAATTGTACAATACCACAGAAGTTGGTGATCGTCATAGAACTACCTCTTCTGAAGTCAGCAAATGATGCTTCTCTGGATGTGCAGGAACGTTCACTCTGTTTAAGAAGCGAGAAGCCAGCCAAGTACCTCTTAGAATTACCACTACCTTATCGCATTAATGCAGAAGGAGGCGAAGCAAAGTTTGACACTAAACATAAAAAACTTACCATTATCCTTCCTGTGATTCGTACAGTAGTACCACTGCGCGACAGCATAGAAGATAGTGGCGTGGACACTGATAACGGAAGTCCACCACCTTGTTCAAATGATAATGATCGTTTAAACGGTTCCGTGTCTCCATCCTCTCAAGAGAGAGAAACTGCGAGAGCGCCTCTGATTAGCGATTTGATTGAAGACAGTGCAGTGTTCGACGACAGAGCTTTACGGACTAGCGATTCCGACAATTCAATAATTCCTTTTATGGACCCTAACGTTAAATATTCCTTACCGCCTTTTACTTGCAATCTATATGACAATCTCCTAGCAATTACTGTTAATGTGAAAAACGTTGATCCCGACTCTATTCGTCATAGAACTCTGGATAATGATTCTGGCATCCACATTCTCTTGACTTCCATCGGTGCAGGATTTTATCCAGTCTGTTATTCATTATGCCTTAAGATACATGACCATTCGGTAGATCCGACCAGTCTCACGGTTGAACCTTGGGACAATAACGTCGTATTTACACTTTCTTTAAAGAATTCAAATGACTTAGGTAGTTACAGCGTAGGCCTGAACGAGGAGTTTATGGAACAGAAAGATCTGCCAGCGGCGACGTCCCTGAAGAAGAAGTTTGACGAGCTTATGGTAACGATGGAACGAATACTCGGAACTTTAGTATATTATTTTAAGATTCTTTGGTATCTTTTATTTTATTCATTTCAGGTTGCCACTGAACCGGAGACTGACCGAAGAATCGAGGTAATAGCCGAAGGTGATGATGTCGTGGTAAATATTTCTCCGAAACCTATGGACTCGGACGATGAGGGTGAAACTAGAGACGAACACGTGAACGTAGAACACAGGAAACAGCATGTGATAAAGTCAAGATCTGTCTCAGAGAGCAGTGGAGATGAATTACCCAACAGTGCTTGCAGTACGAGATCCAAGGGCATCCTGAAGTCTCGTAGGACTCATGGATTGTCCCGTTCGGTATCAGAGTCCAGTTTCGATGATAGCGCGATGCTTGCTTCTTCAACTGATTTGCATTATGATTCTGTACAGGACTTTAATTCAGAATCCGATTGCTCGAGTCTTAAGAAGACAGTGCGATTCAACGACGTGGTGTCACGTCAATTATATAGGTGAGTATATCCTCGAAGAATCCACTTTTTTATTTACAGCTATTATATACAGCAAGCAGGATATTCGATTTTCCTGCTTTGCAGGTCGAATTCCAGCATTTTGGGACAGCGCAAGAAGAATCAGCGTAAGTTGAAAAACAAGAAAAGAGCCCACGAGCGACGTGTGAGCGAGAGTGAAAATTCGGAAACCGAGGAAAAAGATAAGTATAAGATCAACACGAAGGAATCTTCGGAGTGCTCGGACGGTCCTGAAACTGTCAAGCCAATCCTAAATCGTGATAAGTTATCAGAGCATCGTGTAACTGCTAGTATGGAAATCGACGCGCGAAAGAACAGTACAAATCCTATGCACAAGTGCAAACGTAGCAGCAAAAGTAAAGAGAACGAGTCACTTTGCGATGCGGATAAAGAAAATACTAAGGATATCGTTAAGACGGAATTCAAGAATGATCTTATATTTGATCTTGATATGTAGATGGGCGTAATTCCCTTTGTTACGATAACGTAGTTTACACTCTAATGTTCCCCACCACTAGCGTGCATATAGGGATAATATCTTTGGACGCGTTTCTTTACACAGATTTTACCGCGGCGATCAATTTTCAAAATAATATAGTTCTAGATTCGAGACTCCGCTTACTGGCACGTCCGGCTAGTAATCGTGACGTCTTTTTAATAGCGATTCTCGCCACGTAGGAGAATCTATTTTTTCGCGAATCGGTTTTGATTCCACAATCGGGTTGGTTTTTATGAGAAATTTTTGATAGTTTCATACATCGGCATATTGATTTGTACATACGGATGAATACTTAAATTATACACAAGAAAAAAAAAGAAGAATAATAAAATCGTGCATTTATCAGAAATTTTTACATCGAATCGATAATAGTCGCGGAAACGAACCGCAGAAGAAAGCTAAAGAAAAGTACTTACCCGGTATCAAAAATCTACTTTCAAAAAGATAAATGAAAAGTCTCATCCTGCGATACATAAAGATTAAAGAAAACTCGTAGAATAACAATACTAAAAAAAAAAGATGGCGCGTATTCAATCATGTACTTCCCAGGGGACGAAAAAGGAAACTTTTTTTTTATTTAATACGGTATACTCTTGTTCCTATTGTAATAAACGAGTGGTCACCAGATAAATAAAATATCACGTTGAAAACGTTAAAAATTATTTACCATTTGATACCACGTCACCGCTTCCGGCGGACGTCAAGGGCTGTAAAATAAAAATCCCCTATCCTCTGTCCCTTCCTTTCTTTACCAGACAAGATGCATTGTGTGCGCCAGTTAAAAAAGTGGCACTCCGTGCAACCACGTACCAGGCCCCAAGGGTTGGAGTACCTGGTGGCACATAAAGGTGCTAAGCAAGCAGCCAGGTCGATAAGTCGTCTACCCCACGAAACTGTGGGTCACAGGGGATGTCGTACCACCTCACGGAAAACTGAGCCAGTGAAAATGATTTAGCTCCGATGACGACGTAAACGATTGAGTTTACAACGGCACATGATGCTAAACAATATAGACGTTTACTATTGGACGTTCGTCAGAATGATTTATCATTCCGACGTCCTTCCTAGCAACCGGATAAATCGTCATATTGATTGACGACGCAGACCCGGTATTCACCTACATAGAACGTCCTGAGGACTGCGTCCACGGATCGTTCGTTATTATTCGGACCGTCTAAAACGACGTCTGGCGATTTTTGTTTTTTGAAATTTTTACCACGCCGGGTCAAGCTGACCCCCTTGTATTTCAAGAGAACATTTAAACAGAGACACTGACCAGACCTGGTGCAAAGTCAGGACGGTAGTAACTGTCTCGAAGAAAGAAAAAAAAAAAAAGTAATACCACAACGCTCACCTTTACGTAACTCTTTACAGATATCTAGAAACACATGGTACAGGGTGAAGTCTTCCCGTGACGTAGTTCCTGCCAGGAAACTGGCTGATAATAAAGGTATATAGGAGCTAAAGTGAATCAGGGGTACCAGTAGTTATACGTGGCGATACCAAAGGAGCACAGTCGGGTCAGAGAGGAGGGTGGATAATTTTTGCGCGATCTATATCTGGAAACGCCTACAGGTTGCGCTGCTATTCACGGGGTACAAACACGCGAATACAGTCATCGACCTCTTACAGTAGGCTTACAATACTAAGGAACTGACCTGGAGCAACGTTTCATTCAGCCTATCTCGAGGAAGCCTACATGGTACACCATCGTCACACTTTTGTGCCTTAACTGGTTCACTGCGGACAACGTTGCGCTATTGGCATTACGCGGTCGATATTTATCACCAGAAAATATACAGAACATAGAGAAACGTTGGTGACTGTTGGATATTGGTCGATATAAAGGAGCGTTTACAATGTTACAAATATTTATGGGTTTTCTGTGTCTTTTTCATATTTCTAATATTCCATGTGTACTTTTTTTATGTGGCTGCTATATTGCTATCCAATATTGCTCCCATGCTCTTGTGGCACCTACCGGCACTCTGGAAATCCAGATCGATTCTTAGTTGGAATGGCTTGCACGTATTCGTTTCGCTGGTTATGGTTTTACTCTGAATGTTACCGCTGCGGCAATCTCCAATCGGCGAGTACATACATATCGATATAGTATAGCTGTGATACTGATGGGAAAGAGAATTGGAAGGAAGTGGAATAGGTGGAGGATGGTGTGAGCAAACACGAGAGAGATTTCTAGAAAATATCGAGGGGACATACTATTGTATTTTCATAATATCCGTAATATTGTCGTATACAGGTTCACCTTCATATCGACGATATAAGGAGGGCTCACTCACGAACAGTACCATTTTCTTCCGGAGACTTTTATATCCCGTGAAAGTGGCTTTACTTGGTGGTTATTGGCGCTTGTGATTCTGGCGTCTTGGAACGTTAATCGATTATCCATAATTCATATTTCCAATGGCCTCCTTTGCTTGGAGTAAATTTATAAAATTATATTAAATCGATCCAATGTGATCGAGCGACAGATTTCTTTCTGAAAGGATCTTTTGTTAAAATATAATTAACCACTCACTGTTTAATCCATACCCCTGTATTGCGAGAATGATCTATTCATGGTAGTTCATGAGTATCTGCATTGAATTCACAAAAAAGGTAAAGGTACCGGAAGTACTCAACGAAAGTTGAAAGTAAGAAGAGTTCGTGCCATCAGTAGAAAGCGTAGTAAAAGGTGGTGAGAACCTTTTTCAGAATCGTGACCTTTGATTCAGCTAAAATCATCTTCGCTGTAGCTCCAAGTCACTCCCTGAAGATGGCGCTTGGATTTTTTATAAATTTCTCAATTTTTTAGTAGCAATGTAAACAAAAAAAAGTGCAATTAAACCTACTGGCACTACCAGATGATTGGCGCTTGCGTCGCGACGTACTTCTAGCAGGGGTAGAGAAGTGCGTGTCAGATATCTCCCGCAGTTTCCCACATGTTGCGCTTGGATGGTGGGGCGCAAGTCCGCCAGGAGCCCGGGCCATCAGGATAGGGCATCTTTCCCCTCGTTTGGACGACGAGTTAGTTACGCGGATGCCATCGGACGGTTCGTGTGTCGTTCGTCGCACTGGTGTTCATCCTTAGATTAGCCAGGACGTCAACGATATTCGATTCTACTTTCGAGAAAATTCATTCCCTGGATTTGGTAACTATAACAGTGCTTCGCGTACCCTCGTGATAAGGTTTCTGTGCTCGTAGTGAGTGGCAAGTGAACGAGGATGAGGAGACACTGAGGATCTTCGTTTATCAAGAAAGGTAACGTTGACAGACATTTTTATACCAGCATCTCATAACCCTAAGACACTTCTTAATGATTATTTATTGTAAATTAACAGCGTACGTTCCAAGCACGTTGTGTTATTTGATGGGAGAAAAATTAATTTTATAACCTCAAAGAGTACCTTCTTTGCCGGGGACAGCAGGGAGATTGAATTTTTGTTTTTCTTCTGACATTTACGTTTGGGGTTTATGTCGCTATCGTTACGCATGGTTGCCTGTAGAGGAATGTGTAGGTATCCCGGGAATTTTCCTGCTTGAAATATATTTTATTGGGTCAGGAAAGGTACGATCGATCTTGCACCTTCGATTCTTCTCCCTCTTCACTCCAATTCACTGTAACTATCCGTTTCTCTGATTCTTCGTTACTTTTTTTCTTCACTCCATTTATTTTAATTGGAATAACTGTAAACAGTGACTGATCGAATGACAGTTGCTTGCCCGATCGATCGAGGAGAGCAATCCTAGCTGTTTGTTTTAGTCACTCTGGATCTTGTGGGAAGTTTAAAAATCATTCTGATCCCTACTTCAATCGCTATCCCGGCCGATACGCTTTATTTTTATTTGCAAATATAATTTTGGACAAGGGCCATGCCGCGTGTAAACATGCCTCATGCTTTAGTAGTGAAGATTAGTCATTTCATGGCGTCCGCGTGAAATGGATGTCATCCACCGCAATAGATAGTTCGACAGTGAATAAATATATATACGTGAGTCGACGGTGACATACTAGAGAAATATGAAAGGACCAAGTCTGTATACTAAAATAAAAATTAGAATTTTTTTTATTTTTTCAGTTTCTTAATATATTCTGTATCTGTATCCAGTAACGTGAAAACTCGGTAGACTCGATAGCTTATCTCACGAATGATGAAGTTCCCGTCGATAACCGACATGGCTCTGAACTATTGATCAACCTGGCCAAACTCCTCTGACACTATGCAACTTCAAAATTCCAACCGATCACTGGATGAATCTCTATATTTCTGAAATTGACCAAACTATTAATTCCTTGGCTCTATTGTTTACCTGCTCACAAGGGAAACTCGAGCAGGATGCTTAAGCTTACGGCTAGTCAGTCAACGGAAGCTTTTCAAACAAACAAGGACCGTCGGGCACTCGACGTGAAGTGAAAATGCGCTTTGAAATTTCTTGCCTAGCAACGAAACGTATTCCGTATGCATGGTTAAAAGCACGTGAGAGGAGCATGTCAAAGAAAGAAGACAAAAAAGTGATGAGTAAAAATGAAAATGAGAAAAAAAACGAGGAAGCACTACGGGAAGAGTACAGTACCATACAAAGATTCCTGTTTGCTGGTTTCCTGACACAAAGAACGATGCCGGAGAAAAATCAGCAAGTCTCGACGGAATATTCTCGGGGACGTAATTTTATTTGGGCTCGTAGCCGCTTACTCGTTTGTGTATGTATGTATGTATGTACACAGGTCATGGCTTCGATTAACCTCTTTTCTGTGTAAACCTACGTACAGGTTACGTGTGTACTGTATATTGTTCTAGCTGGATGCTCTATATTCTCTTACCTGCTTTGTTCATCATGATTATATTTTTGCGGAGTGACATGCATCCGAAAGTCTAAAAAGATCCATGCTGCATAAATAATATCCTTTTTATTTGTCCTCTAGGTCCGGGCGCCTTACGGCGCGGCGGGGCGGCCCCAATGCCGGCCAGGAAGGGCCTCCTCGCTCCTCAAAACACCTTCCTCGATACTATAGCCACTCGCTTCGATGGAACCCGTGAGTACCCTTTTACCATATTGCTTAAGCGTAGGAAAATTCTCTTGAAAACTTTATCCACGCATCGCGGTCGGATAATGTTTTGTAAAAATTGTGAACATGATTTTTGATCGAATGAATAAAAAAAAAAACTCTGATTACGAAATCGACTTACCTTAATTCTCATTTTATGAAGCCTCATTAAGGCGAATAAAATTCATCCTGATCTATCGGATCGTTTCGTAAAATCGTATTATACAATATTACCTTTCGGCTTACACAGAATATTTTTCTTTATAAATCGCCTTTTAATCCATAACGGATGAATTCGGAATGGGCCGGAAAGGCTTTTGGATTTCTCCCGCATATATAAATATAGGAATATATACATATTTAATAGATTCCTACGATATATCCTCGGGGAAGATTATTCATGGATTACAGCTAAGGATTATTTTGCATGACCTAATGGAATGACCGACCGAATGACTGACAAACTGCTTGGACGTAGAAAACAACCGATCGGGTTTTGCCTAAAGCTATACGCAATACGGATGGACTTATTTTTCATTATCTCTCGCATACGATATCGCACGCGCTAATGTTTGCTCGGGAATCTGATGAATCGAACAGATGGTACGCGAAGCGACGTACCTGATGCAGGCGTCTGGTAACGTAAACATTAAACCCCCTTCGTTCTCCTCGCTTCCCTATAACTGATCAAAAATTTCCTGATTACGTCACAACGAAGATTTTCGATCGTCTGCCATTGCAATTCATCCCTCGATTCCCAAATTTTATTTCAACCCCAATAACGACCCTTCGTTGAAAAAAAAAAAAAATTACTATGACTTTACCGACCCAGACGTTACCCATGGCTCTCGAAAAGTCACGCAGGTCACCGAGTTCGAGGGTCGTTAAGGTGGTCGTATCCCCAAACGAAATCACGATAAAATCATAGCCGGTTAAGTCAATATTTTCCCTCGTTTCATTAATCATGAATGCAACCTTTGTTTTTGTTGGTGAAACGAAGTGCTAGAGAGAAAAAAAAGACGCGCTCAAAAGCAAGACGAAAAGTAGGACGTAAAATCCCTAGATACCCGATTTTTGAATATTATCGAAAACGTTTTTGTTGCTCAAAAAATAGAACGTGAACAATGAAAGTTGTCAGGAATAATCCTGAATGACGTAAGCAAACCTCGGGGGGGGGGGGGGGGCGGACATCCGCTCGATGAAATTCTCCAGGTGGTTTTGAAGCGAACCGATCATAAGAAGGAACACTCGATGATCGACATCATCGCCGGAAGTGGTTTTTACAAGTTTTTCTTGGTGATTTACGAGTAGCCTATTACGACGTTGTCGAAGATGAGACTTCGCAGTGGCCGTCCGACGTATACCAGAAATACTATACGAAATTGCCAGGCTCTTTCAAACGGCTTCTAGACAAAAGAGTTTTCGTATCTACCCTCACCCCCCCACCGTTACCACCAACGACGCCGATGCTCCCATAAAAAGAAGATAAATAAATTCATGGCAATACCTATAGAGAGTCACCTTGGAATCCCTCTTGAATAGATGACTAGCACCCGATGTCTTTTTTTCATCACTTGTGGAACGCGGCTGCTCTAGCCGCACGCAAACGTCGACGAAGAAATGTGCAATGAAGTCGAGCCATTATCGTTGAGCAGGGGAAGTATTCGTAGCGCGATATCGATCCATCCCCTAACCTATTTCTATCGGATTAATAGTAGCGGATGCCAATGAACCCTGGTAGTTCTAGTTAATACCGTGGAGCAACTGGGACTCTATGAGAATTTAATAGACTTTTTCATATAATTTGTTCGCAGTGAAGTCGCCATTAGGAAAAGACGGTACTGGAAGGTATTAAAAGACGAAGGAGATAAATATATTTAGCAATGAGAGAAAGCAGATGAAGCAGAAGCGAAGATAGGGAGCGATGAAAAGTTTTCGAGAATTTCTTACTTTAACGAGGTCATCGAGTCGTTATTGTCTTAGCGTTTTAGCTTAGGAAGGTCGAATTAGTTTACACAGTGGCTGGAGAGAAATCGAGTCGCCCCAAGTGGACTAGGGATGGCAGTTTGCTGTTTAATTGGCATCTAATAGTAAAGGAGACCTAGGGGGAGGCTGAGTCTCCCAGTGCTTCGAGTCGTCTTCTCGAGGGAGTAGCAAACAGGCAGGTTAATTAGGTTGACGGGACTGGGATGATCTAGTGATAGTCCTTTGTCCTTATCTTGGATAACCTTTCGTCTTTCTTCATTAAAATTCTGTCTTTGATAACACTTGACGTATATTACCAGTAATGCATGCATTGTGTATGAATTTTATATATTTTGTTTTGTATCTGTTGTTCTGGTTTGCAAATTTAGTACCGGGCATTTAGCCTGTGTTATTTTAACAGCTTTGATTACGGTTGGTAATCGCCGCTGGATGTCTAGTCGCAGTTGACAGTTGACAGTCCGAAGCCTCGCGAAAAACTTAAAAAAAAAAAAAAACGGGCATCACTTGTTAAAAAGCATATTCGCCCGAGATATACATGAGCAATAAGTTATAGTATTTTTAGACGCGTTCCCAGTGTGTTGGCAGCCTGCCAACCGGGCTAAGGGATAGTTGACAACTGTTCAAACAGTCGTTTGTCTTTAATATCATAACGCCGCTTACAATGTGTGTCCCGAATCACAGACAGACTGTCTGTGAGAAAGGAGTGAGTGACGACCGCTTCGAGATGAGATGCTCTGGAATTTTTCTCCCCCTTATCAAAGACATTCTTTCAATTCCTTTACTGAGCGTTCTGATATAACCTTTTTTCTTTATTCTGACAATACTAATCAAAGGGTTGCCATAGTCATTTATTTCCGTGCAATTTACAAAATTGTTTTCGATGTAGGTGACAAGGTGGAAGATTGAATGAGAGAAAGAGCTTCTCAGAACTCCGGATTCGTTTTTCTCGCGAGGTTCATTAATTTTTTTTTTTCATCCCCGTTATCCTCGGACAACCTTAGAAATGTCCTCGATCTCGTCATCCCTTCGCTCTATACAGCGCCCGTATAAGATATTTTTTAACGTTTGACGGAATCCTTAAAAAAATATTTATCAAGACCCTGGGGAGGCCTGTAGGTTATACAGGGGAGAGGGGCGGTCGTAAAATTCAGTAAATTAACCGAATACAGTAATCTTTATTTAAATATATATGTATATATATGCCAAAATTCTTGACGTGTGAACGTTCATGAGAATTTATCAGACTGTAATAACATTGAACCCCTTCCTCCTCTAAGTAATGATAGTAATTAATGATCGGAACGTTAAATCGTTACACACCAGCGAATAAACAGCCCGAAGTAGCGTAAACATTCTTAGCCCATCAACAGCAGCATCCCCTAAATTTACCCTGCGAATTCTTGACTCGCCCTCGCTCGAAATATTAAAATAAACGAAAAAATGTGTCACTGCTAACGTACAGGAATCGCAAAAATTCCACCTTTGTCATTTTATCCAACAAAGTAATGGAATTTCGCGATTTGAGTTACACACACCCTTAAATGAATGAAATTTTTTATTTTCATTCGAGTTCTCGTCAGCGTCATGGTTAAAATATGGCCAAATTCGTGACGGGCATTCTTCCCCCGGGATATGACTCACCCTGTGGTTTTCACCGTGGAATTGATCCATAACGTCTAGAAGCTTCGATAGAGCGAAGCGAGAAACTGTCTGTCTTCGAATTTTCGTTATTGACAATCATTAAGGACGATATGCTCGTGACGCCCTGCGCGTGTAAGCCTGTATGCTTTTATCCTATCGTTGGCTGCTTGTTATGCTAGTAAAACGTTATGACGTTGACTGCGTTCGATGTCGAAACCTCGTTTCCGTAACGGTCAATCGAATTTCCATCGTAACGAAGCGCGTACATGAAGGCGCACGTACATAGGTGCATATACATATACGTATATCGAAAGGAACTAGCAGCCGACGCGTCGTGTCGCCCGGTCGTTCAGCCGTGCTTTGAAGACTTAGGCTTAATTTTAGCGAAGCCAAAACCTTCGGTAGTGTTTATACAGGGTGTACCACGACTCTGAAGTAAGCTACGAATCGTAAATAGAGTAACGTATAATGTAAATGTTGCTAGTAGGAATATCAATTTAAAAGTCATTGTGCTTAGGTAGAAATTTGAAATCTATAAGTCAGAAGTAAGAGTGTATAAGAAGTCGTAGAGAGTTGTCTTTCTATGAATTGATTTAGCATGGGACGTTGAAACGATTTGAGTAAAACATATTTTGCTGCCTTTCTTATGTGTACATTAAAACGTTCGAAAATTCGAATTTCACGAGACTTTTTTTAGTACATAAATAATTTTCTATACTTCAAATGCATTAGAATATTTCGTCGTCTCTTGTTTCAAATTCCATATCTTACCTATAGGCCCTTCTCCCACGTGGAAGTCCTCGTCCTCTGATTCTGCGCTTTTACATTCTTCACCATGGTTGCCCTTATAATGCGCTCCAGGTACCTGAGGCTCGCAACGCTTTTTCAATTTAAATCCAGCACGCTTCGCTGAGCATTTGTTTCTTCGACAGGACGGTAACTTTCGCAGAACGTAGCAAAGTCTTGATTCTGTTTTACCTCGTCTACCGGCACCACCACCGGAGTCAAATTTTCAGGTTAAGGAGGTTAGGTCAAATAAGGGAGAAAAAGGAGACAGCGTTATAACGGTCGAGGCGCTGCAGGATGAAACTGGTGAATGAGTAATGTATAGGGTAACCAAGAAAAAGGGGAAGAAAAAAAAAGAAGATGAAGGATGTTTTATTTCATAAAATATTTCATGCTTCCCTCGTTTCAACGAATTGGTAATAATTAATGTTAATTAACGGAAGATCGAAAGGAGCCGGTAACTTATCGATACTGCGGTATCGCCCAGACGTTTATTATCAGAACGTCGAGATCATGCGGGCTTAGTGCGTGACGATAAAAAATGTTTTTGACCCAAATGATGAAAAGTAAAATGGTTGCCCCTTCTACACTCCCCTTAGAATCCTTTCCGACTGAACAATAACGATTCATTTATTTCCCCTGGAACCTTATCGCGCTTACTCGCTGCTTTATATTTCTTCATCCACCGTTCCATTCTTGGTTCCTTCTATGCTAAGTACTGACGATCAATAAGAATCCTTATCTGCCATCGGGACTCTACATATGTATACCGATAACCCATGTATTCGCTGCGTAGTTAAAGATCTTTTCATTCAATCTCTATAATGGTACTTGACGTTGGACTCTGTCTCTCCGAGAGTCCTATTTCTCTATTAGACTTGCCTTATCACTCTTATCTCTACTCTAACTGCATTTGGCTAAGGATCCTCGTAAGAGTCTAGTGAGGTTAGAGGCCTTAGGGGAAATCCCCTAGCCAAGGTTAATGCACCGAATACTCTTCCTCGGAAGTTAGTCGACTCAATCGTGTCTATTCGGGTATTTCCGCGTACGTGAACCCGCACGGACTAATAGCATTCTTGGAAAAGCTCTGTCTCGAAATAGAGTATCTGTTACCAAAGATAGAACATTCGGCCGCTCGGCGCTAAACTTGTCGCCGGTCGTTTCAGCTAATCTGAGAATTTGCCTATCGCGTCGGACTTGAAATAATAATACACGAAGCACGACTGAGTAGTTTTACGAACACAATGAAATTGTTTGTGTGTATATATATGTATATGCTTTGCTTTGACCAATGAAGTAAGTGTACGTGTACTTCGCTTTGATCTTGCAGAGACTTATCCTTATCTATTTACAGAGTGGCAAAGTAATTTTCGCATTTGCTGGATGTAACGTACTGGGTTAGATACGACCATTTCCGGTATCAAGACATACAGGGCCAATACCCTCATTTCGGACGCTCTTTTTTCTTGACGGTCGTGCTCTCCTTACGAGTCCTTTGAGGTCGTCGCTATTGTATCTTCATCTATTTCGAGAAAAACACTTCGGATTACTCAGGTCGGGATTTCAATGCTGCTTGGAAGTCTCACCAATAAACGTCGGGCTCTCTGCTGGGCAACGTGAAAAGGGGAAAAAAAAACAATTTGTTAAAATAAAACGTGAAGTGGGAAAAAACATATATCTCGTACCGTAACGCTTGTACGCTTTGCAAATCGTACTCCAATTGTTGGTTGAAATTAACGCCCGTCCTGGTTATGTGAACTATTTGAATTTTCCCGCTTTACATCACCACACAGTAAACCAACTGGTACTTGACTCGTTATACGAGTATATATTCCAACAGCCTTTGGCTGCTACCACTAATTAAAAGTTGCCATTTCTGGTGGGAAAAAAATTGGATTTTTTGACTTTGATATTGTGAAAAACCGGCTTCAATATACCCTGCCAGTTATTTAGTGGTATATATATATATATGTATATATATCCGCTACTGCTACCATCCTTAATAAGGTCTGCCTTTATTTTAATACCAAAAGTGTTGACTTAACTTTTCTGGTCTGAACCCCAGAGTCAAGTTGACCACACCCTGTCTACCTATCCCTTGGTTATTACAAAAAAAAAAAACAGGCAAATGGTAGAGAATTAGGAATCCCTTATGATCGCGTGTCTCACCCCAGGCTGGGTTTCTGTATACAGTAAAGCTCTTTTTATACTACGCCACCGTGTATATCGGTGCATACGTTATCGCGGTCGGGTCATTATTTCTTCACCACTACATTAATACAGGGGTAGCGAATAATGACTAGAGCATTACATTTCCACCACAGAATCGTCCACCTCCCCTCTCGTAACCGCCATACGTATATGAATCGTATGCAGCGAAACACCCCTTACAGACAACTTCAACGTGATATCCGTTGGCCGTACGCTTTTATTATCCAGTGCACGAGAGGAAAATTGATAGCGTAGACATATAGGGGAGAAAATATAGGGGGATGAAAAAAAACGTGAAAGCTTAAGGGCTGGTAATTTTTTTCAATACCGACAAAGCCCATAGCGTGGCTCAATTATTGCCGGGGGTAGTGTATTCTACTGGTTCTGGTTTGAGATCTCTGAAGCGTCGCGACGATCAGCTTTCGCGGAAGTAATTAGAAGGGATGTTGATCCTCTGTTAATAGGGACACTGGGTATATGCATACATACATGTATATATGTATATCCAATAAATTGAACGATTTATATACGTGCACGGCCATGCGTGCTATAGTTTCTGCAGTTAAATAAAGGGCGCCTGGTAGCGTCTAGTCAGCCGGTAAACAAGAGACCTATAGACGTGGTAATGTCGATGAATAACGAGCATCTTCTCAAAGTGAGATGCAGACCTGAGGGGGAGATCTTAGGATTTCCGGCTATAAAAGGTGTCTGCGTAGTAAGGGTCGAAATCGATGGTCACCTGTTGCCCGAATTCTAATCAAGTTGGACAATTAAGGGTAAGGCGATAGTAGAGGCTGGCGTGGGATGATCGTCGTCTGGATTTTGGATGAAGAAGTCTTCAGAGGGTGATTGGCCAGATTAGTGAGTGCTGAGTAAATTTGAAACAAAAACCAATAAGGGTTTTCGGGGTGGAGATTTTCGCAAGGGCCAATTTAAAATTCTTTTTCAGATGATAATATACCGGGTGATGATTTAAAGCGAAAGGTTGAAAATACCAGGTGGATTCATTTATATTACAATTGTCGAATTATTTTTCCTCTCCATTTAGCACGGCAAACGCTTTTCATTCGTATTTTAAATTTAAGTGGGAATAAAAGGTATACCTACACGGGCTGGACGAGGGACGCTCCGGATACTCACGGAAGGGATGTAGAACGACGATCCGAATAAACTAATAAAAAGAAATCACCTTGACGTTACGATCGTCGGATTTGCCTTTTTAAGTAATGTCCGTCGTCAAAATTTAGACTTTCCGATACGAGACGAGACTTGGGTAAAATCGAATGTTTATTTCTCAAAAATTTCATCGCCAGTTTACGAGAAACCCACGACGCGGTTTATGCTCGTGGATAATTAATATTTGACAAAGTTTCTTATCGCGCCCATATATATGCTCCGTGTGTAATGAAATTCGGCAGAGTATCCGAGGCAGGAATTAGTGTGAGGGTAGAAATCGGAAAATCGATTTATCTCACTGTAACAGATATCCCAATAAATTCGTCTCGCTCGAATCGCAGAATAAAATGATAATAAAAATGAATTTTATTGAATTATAGAGAAAATCTTGGGCTGTGTTTCGTCTAGGATTCAACAGTCTGACACGAATGTATGTATGTATGTATGTATATATATATATAAGGTAAAGTCATATATAGAGCTGGATTCGTCGCCGTAAGAGGACTTATGTCTCCAGCAGGAATGAATCGATTTACGGTCATCCTCCTACGCCTCTACTACCCTCGTTCTAGTTACACCCTCTCGTTTATTGCTTTCGTTATTATACCATTTTAGGGTATCCTTACCTAGGCTTTTACGGCTATATTATTCTTTATGCGTGGTACGTAATCACTCTTGGTACCGTCTTCGCCAAGTTTTATCACCTTAAAGTATATAAACGTGACATATTTTTGTTGGTACTGGTTATTTATTTTTCAAAATTCATTAGAAAAAATACCCACGTCTACGCACACCTTGTTACGCGTACTTGAGTAAATAATGAGGGTGGTGACTTTCGTTACACGTTACGTCGAAATGGCTATTGAATTCCAATGGGAATCGAATCGAAGTCTAGGGACACGCACGAGGGAGAAATTAGAGGCATGAAAAATTGAAATGACAGATATAATACTATTTACGTGGAAATAAGAGTGATATGTAACGACCCGAGAAAAAAAAGTTTTAGTTCGAATGTACAAAAATATTGCCGGCGAGTCTGCCCAAGAGCGTCTCGTTTGCGGTTGTAAAATAAGAAATAAAAAGTGAGATGAAGAGATGGAAGAGAAAAAAAAGATAGAGAACTTTAACGTCCTTCCATGTATATACGTTTGCTTGGTAGACACTCTTTGAAGATTCTCTGTACCGGCCGACATAACCTCCTTCGAACTTTCATACTTTATATCCGCAGAAGAAAAAAATTTCATAGAAGAAATTAAGTTTTCTCGAGCGAGAGATACTCTCGAAAGATGTATCCTGTGTAGTTACGAGTGTTCACGAAATTACTTCTTTGGACGAGCGCCATTTTATACTAGTTGGCGTCTGGTACGTTGCATCTTTTTCATGTCGATATTGAGCAAACAAAGAAAAACGGGATTTCTATTGCTGCGTCCTTGGTATGAATATTAAGGTCATTGGAAATCCAGGTCAAACAGAGTTTCAGACTTGATTACGATGGTTTTTCAAATCGCTCGGATTTTCCACTAACCGCAAACCATGCAAATGTATGAACGGGGCTGCCAACGAATCCTAACCTCATATTACCAATCGCTGGGAATATCACGTACGGGTGATGCCAGGGCGTGAGAAAAGGCCGAGTAAAGTTGTATATTACTGTTTGCGTGGTTCGATATCACACGTGGGGGATGATCCGTGACTGTATTGGTGCGCGTGAGAAAAAGCTTTACGAACGTGGAGTCCATCCTGGTTGGGATCTGAGAAAAAGATATTGAGGCTCGAAAATCGTTCCTGTGATAGACATAGTAAATGGGGAGAAAATCTTGAGTGAATCCTGACGTTTCAATCCTGACTCGTTACCCTTTGTATTTCATTAAGTGGCGTTCTAATCAGCCCCTTGAACGTAAGGGTGGGTTGTTGTGCGCTACCTCATAGAACAATGCAAAGAGAGAACAAGTGTTGCATTATTGATCTGCCGGAAGCTGGAATTTTCTTTTATCGAACAGCTGTGTTTCTTTTTGATCGTTTTGCGAATACAAGAGAAATGCTGGATTTATTCACGTTTTGTGCGTCGTAACCTCTCGAAGATGACTTGGACGTACCTTATGGCGATACGGAACTAAGAATGTGGGTCACTTACTTTACTTTGGCGATTTTTATTTTTTTTTTGACGATCCTTGTCTTTCCTAAAGGATTTTATTTGTTGGAAAGTGAAACAAAGGAGAGTCCTGACTTGCTTTGTTCGACTTGGAAATTTCAGACAAATGGGATTTCACGCGTAATACCTGTGACACTCGTTGTTCTTGAATAAGTCTTTTTCTCTCATTAAGCTTGTCAGAAATTTTACTGCCTTCGTGTTTCGAATACAGTCGGTGAAAAATTACTGGGAATATTTTCGAAGGTCACGAGGTGAAAGGTTGGACGAAAGTACATCAGATTTTGTAGACGCCACGAGGTGTAAAAATTGTTTTGGACAAACTGATATCCCGCGGAATTGGTTTCGGTAATATATTCGACGCTTCGTTTCATTCGAATGGTCATTCGAAAAGGGTCAATCGGATATGCCACTCTTCCGCTCTCGTCTCTCGAGACATTTTCTTTCCTGTTTCCATCCTCTTGAAATCTTAAGACAATTGAAATTCTATTGGGTTGAGATTTTCCGTAAAGTCTTATACTGTAACCTGCCAAGAAATATAAAGGATTTGATCCTCTTTATGTGAAATGTATAATGGTCGGAGCCAAGTCCAATTTTAGTGACGCGAACGCGAAACTGAAACCGGATGTGGATGAGGAGGGAGTGAAGGAAGTGAATTCAAAAAGTCGCTTCTAAGTCGAAGGTACAGCGAAATTAAAAAAAAATCCTTTCAGGAAATTGCAAGAATAAATTATCTCCAGTTTTCGTTAAAATTTAAGTACATAGAAAATTCTCTCAACGAATTTTCATTCAATTACAAATCTTTTTCTTCGCTCCAACAACCACCACGCTCTATGCTCCACGTTATTCTTTCACAATATCCAAGCGTGCAGTCGTTGTTTACCAAGTACGTCATGCGACTATATCGTGTACCCTTAAAGAATAAAACTAACAGAAAAATTATTTGCAGTATCCAAGAACGGTTTATCGCCTCAATGATCCTTTAGCTCGCGAATATACATAATACACAGCAAGAGCGATAGTAATATTTCATATGTTACCTACATACAGTCTGGACACAGACATGTAATCGCTAACATAAAGTTAAAGCTATAAGCGACAGCTATTAAGCATCGGGCTATACGTCACTCTGGCAAATTACCCGAGGGCTTGATTTACTGTCTTTGTCAACTTAATAAACTCGACGAGGGCCGCGACACTTTTTAAATATAGCTGTCAGTTTCCCGGTCTACGTATGCTGTCAAGTAGAAATTTCTGGTTAAATTTGAAGAAGGCATTCGCTTAATATTCGGTGGCCATTAAGTAGTAATGACGAATCGACATGGCTAGCTGGAAGCTACGGTTGTTGGGCGGCTGGTTAACGACTGATCGTAAACGGCTATGTTGACGTAATCACGAATTACGAGTTAGGCGATGGTCGGTTAGAGCCCCTTTGGCAAAGGTGGTTACTCAGCTGAAAGGGAAAGATGGAGGATTGGTGTTCCGGCAATCAATTATGAATAAAACATTTACGTACTTTATCCTAGCAATTCAATCTAATACAATCTACAGTGTGACGTATAGCGAATAAATATTTTACCTTCCATTGCGTATTTGGTTATGTTTCGAATATATTTGCGAAAGAGCAAACGAGGGACGTGTAAATAAGAGGGTTGGCTCTTGGGACGATGCCATTTTCTCGAATAATTAATTTCACCCTTGCGACGAAGGGTGTAGCTCAGGGTACTAAAATGATATCGTGGCGACGTTTTTCTGTAAACTATTTAATGAGAATTCGTATACAGCGCCACCCTACGACTTTAACTGGTGGCGTCTTGAATCCCTCCTTGGCGATGCTCGCTGGGCCGGCGGCCATATTGTTTGCTCGAGCCGTTGACAGTACGTTAAAGTCTGTCGCGTATCAATCGGATAAATTTAATTGCTACGGATTACGTTGACCTTTTGGCAAACAGTGAACGTTCGATTTAATCAGTTGTCATGGTTTGGTTTGTACAACTGACGCAACTCTTCGGGATGTGAATCATGACAAGGACGTTTCGCCATTATCGATGATACTGTCGCACTGTGTCGGCGTAAAAATGTATATATACAAGGTACACGCGAGAAGACGGCTAATTTGAAAGGTTAGTTTAAATTAAATCACCTAATTATCTTACTTTGTACGACAAGCTCATTCCTGAACGAAGGCAGCAGTTAATAGAACCACTTAAGCTCGACGAAGAAAGGTGCCAGCTGCGTTAATAATAAAAATTGTTTATCCAAGATGGAGGGTGTGTAACGATGTTTCGTAATTTGACGTGGCAATGTGTAATACCAACTTTTTTGGCGTCTCATCAAATATAATCGTAAAGATGATTCTTACACCGCAAAACCCAGCGTAGAACCGTCTTTTCATGCCAGTAAACCCTCCAGACAATCTTCTGATTTTCACCCCTCAGCTTTGTCAACTTTTCACAAGCATTGCCTTATATCTTACCAGACGTCCCTATGAAACCAGAGCAAATATAAATGTTCTATGGTATTCGAGCATGAGAAATTTATAAAAAGGTCTTTAATACTGATCGATCATTGCTTCCCCTTAACCTTCTCGACGTGGATCTCGAGTGATGCGAGACCCCCGAGCGATATTAAAAATAGTATCGATTGCTGATATAACCAAGGGAGCATTGACGATCAGAAAGTGAAGTCAGGCTTCAACTACGACAAAAGCGCCGAGTTAACGAAGCGCTACCAATGACGCAATCGAGCATCAACTTATCGTGTAAATAAATGCATACATACGTAGTAGCAAGCATAGCCGCTGAGCTCAAAAACTGTCCAGCATAGATATAGCGCAGTTTACATTAACGTAGGAGATTTTGTCAATACATTTTTAAACCTTAATCTCCAAATGGGTGAACTTAAATTACCTTTTATACTCTGAAAAAGGGGAAAGCGTAAGACTTTGCGCACAGTGATTACTTATTAAGCTGCTAAAGGGATTTGTCATCAGCTATAGCAACCATGGAAAAACGATACTAAATAAGCCTGCAGAAGCCTATGTAGTAAAAATTAGTGCTATTGATGTATCTATTGCAGATAAATGCTTTTTTCTGGTTGAATGTAGTTTAGTAAAAATTTATCCACCTGACACTCCTGATTACATGTTTTTTTTTTTTATTATTACTGATTAGCTCCGGAGTTATTAATAATTGTAACATCACTATCTCCGTTCAGCTCCATCAATTCTTCAGTAACCTGTTGCGGTTTCTTTTTGTGGTTATTGGGACAGGTTTGGCAATTCTTCGCTTCGTAAAACGATCATGTCTGCAATAAAAATAAATGTAACAAAGATGATTTTAATTATTGGTATACTGGATTCGTCCGGATTCGATTTTCATTGCTCCAGTTTGATCCACAACTTTTGCTTTATATGCAGGCAGGAGGGAATATTTTTCGAATGTAGCTTGAGCTTGATTGCTCCTCTGATTTTTTATTTCCGATAAAATGCTCGCTGCATATTAAATTCCACGGCTTTGGACACCGCGGCGTTCCGTCAGCACTTAATATTAATTCAATTGTTTTACTTTAGTTCAAATACTTACTTAACAAGTATCCGTGTACGCTGTGTTTGACTTCTTGCATTAGATGCTTCAAAGTGAGGTTATGTAACTTACTTGTTTCTCCTCGCAGCTGCAATCCATTTATTTCTCTTCTCCAATTTATGTTTCCTTACTGGAAATTGGTAGAATTTGCACTCACTATTTATACAACATTGTTTTTACAATTCACCACACAACAAGTAAAATGCTCCATTTTATTAAATATTGCGATGCTAATGCTACGGGAAACTTCGAGGTTTACTTCTCCTTTTCGCCACCGGCGCGCCTCGGTAGGTTCGGCTATCCCCCGTCCAAAGGATTACACCGAGCGAATAGCTGTGTAATATAACTCAGTATCCTAACGGCCCTAAATACTTTTCTTACTCTTAGTTATTATTACGTGAGAGGTTAACTGAGCGTGAAATATATTTGTTGACTTATCCTAGGATTCGAGAGAAAAAGATAACTGTATCTGTGTCTTTTATACAGTTTCTTCGCGAGATAAAGTTTGATGGTTCGTTAGCCAGAAAAGTCTATAGGTTACTTCGGGAACCTTCATCCCTTTTCGTGTTGTTATCATTCCTGATTCTATTCTCAGTCCCTGACGGTGTAGTAAATAACTTTACTAAAATATTTCCCATCTCGCCTCTGCTTCATTCTCTTTCTTTTTCGTTTCGCCAGGGTAATTGTTTTGGAGTTAGTTGCCCACAAGGGCAACAGCGAACACCAACTTTCCTATTCACGATGAAGATTGGAAGAGATAGTGGGCGGAAACGGAAAGATGAATATTCCAGAAGTTGATCAAGCACTTAAGATTTTTTTCTCATTTTTTTGGTTACAGACAGCAACTTTGTCCTGGGAAATGCGCAGGTTCCGTCGAACTATCCGATCGTCTATTGCTCCGATGGATTCTGCGAGCTGACCGGTTTCGCGCGTGCGCAGATAATGCAACGAGGATGCGCCTGCAAGTTCCTCTATGGACCGGAAACGAAGGAGGAGGAGAGGGCTATGATAGACAAGAGTCTCGAGAGCAAAACAGAACTCAAGATGGAGGTTGTGTTTTACAAGAAGAGCGGTGAGTATCGTAATTAATCATATGTAAGGAATTAATATTTTTATACGTCAGGAGAACATTTTTTGAGTCATACGCTAAACTTTGACGTCTGCCACAAAACAAAATGGCCGATGTCTGACGTGCTAACGACTATGTGCTTACGCAAATGGCTCTAATATTTAAGCAAGTATTGCTGTGAACGTGTATTCCATTAATGCCACCAATTTTTCAGGACCATATTTTGCCCTGTGCTTTTGGTTTGCATGTGTATTAAAATGCATGCTTGTATATGAGATCTGTGTGCGTAAATACGTAGCAAATCAAGGAATGGAGAAAAAGTTTCGTCGTGTTCTAACGCAATATAACTTTTCTTATTACGGAATTATTTCAGGAGTAATGTTATGTACCGTTTATTTATGGCAGCTTGTCAACATTTTTTTTCTTTGCGCCATCCAAAGCGCGTAAATAGCCAGAGTTTCCACGGGTTTCGACTGTTTCACTTTACGCTAAAAATATATCAGTGGAAATTTTGCAGAACTCTGTCGTTGTTAAGTCGCGCGCGCATGCGCACTCGGTCGGCTGGTTTCTTCACGGTAAAAATGTTCAGGGCTCAAATTAAAAAATACGAGGTCGCAAGGCACCATGAAAAGCTATCCTTTCTCGAAATCCTCAGGGATTGTTCATTTACGAGATGCCGTGAAAAGTCGTAGTTATTTTTTTGACGACCTGCGACCCACTGGACCCTAGAGAGTCGAACAATTTCGTGCTCTGCCCTGCTGGTCACCGAATTCGGCTGTAGGATTCGGCGCCTCCCATTTTCCAAGTAAAGCCCTTTCATACCTTCGGAGCTTACCATCTGATGCAGAATTGCGCCCTGGGAATACTTTGTAGAATTAAAAAAAATCCAACACCTTATCCTCTAATATTTTAATCGAAATTTCATATTTTTTTTTTTTTTAAGAGAAATTCAACGATTTTGACTATCGATACCTCATCCGAACGAATGGAATTGTATTTGTAATTGTGAATCGACTTTCAATCTAATACGATCAAATTTACCCAGTTTCCAAGTCTTTTGATCGTACAACCCGTCCTTTCTTAGTTTCCGACTGATCGACTATTCTGTTCCTTCTTACATACGGTCGAAGAATCCCAAAGGGGACCAAAAGACTTAAAGCATGCAGCTTTATACGCTCCTCGTATAGGGAGCGATTTCGCTGCATTCTCCATTAAGCCTAATTGGGACGAGGATCGTCATTAACCGAGTCAAGGGAATCAAAATAAATCCCACCTTTCTCTTCAATGTTCACACCTCACCCGTTCAGTGGACACTGCATAACATTAAAAACGCAATACATATTTTACAGGAACTCCGTTCAACTGTCTACTGGACATAGTTCCCATAAAAAACGAAAAAGGTGACGTCGTCCTCTTCCTTGCGTCTCACAAGGATATAACGCACACCAAGGATCGGCAGCTATGTGAATTATACGACAGTGGTGAGTATAGCAATATTTTAATTATCAAATATTATAGTTTAATCCCTAAATACCTCTCCTAGTATTAACGCTGGACGAGCAGTATTGTTGTAGACAATAGAATGTCCTTACGTTGCTGATGCTGGATTCCTTTATAGACGCTAACGGTAATCTTGATCCTGAAGCACCTCCGGCTAACTATGGCAGGAGAAGAAGCCGCGCTGTTCTCTATCAACTATCGGGCCACTACAAACAATACAATAAGCACAAGCTCAAGATCAACAATGTGAGTCTCATCTCCATCGTGTTAAGATCATGTAAATTCATCTTCTGTGGCTAAGAATTTACCTGGAGTACGTACAGAGGACATTGGGGATACAATGACGGACTGTGGTATCGCTTCCCTTGGGCGTTTGACTAATAATTTTATTACTAATAATTTATCCTCAACCTTGGGTAAACATGAAGGATGTATACGAAATACAGATGGAGTCGATGAAAGTAGATTTTTTAAAGAGCGATTGCACCAGTTAACTTTTATGCTTGAGATTCTCTTGTAATTGGAATATGGATCCGTGCGTTTCTTTGAAATTTCCTTGAGATACGTGATATTAAAATCTTCTTTTTCTCGAGTCTGTTAATGGACGACGTTGAAAACTTCAAAAGATCTTTGGGAGTTACTTGAATGATTCGTGGCGGTTTTCCTTCATCTTTTACAAGGGTAACCTTTGACCAAGCATTGGTTACCTGGTAGTGTATACGAAAAGGAATAAAACTGCTTCTCAAAGATCACGCGTTTAGGAGAATCCGTGTCGCAATAACGTCTATTTGATTTTAACATTCAAATTTACCTTCTCTCACCTTGAACACCCTATTTCTTTTTTTTCATCCTTCCGTCTATGCTTTCATCACTTCCTGCTTAGTTTACATATTAAATTTCGCACTTACAACCACAACACCTCCACTGACTCTCGAAACTTGTAATTTACTTAAGACCTTCCTTTAACGTAATTTATTACACGCCGGAACATTTTCTGATCCACCAGTCACCCAGCTCTGCTTTCAGATCACTTAGTCCTGATGACGATGACTAAACAGTTGTTGTTTTAATCCCTTTAATTATTTGTTTACAGTTTACACATACTTAACATGCTTTCCTGGCTTCTCTCACCTACTTAACCATCTTCCCTTTAAACCTGTCTACGTTTGTATGGTGCTCCTTTGATTCCCTCTTCGTTCTACGTCGTACCTTCAATGCGAAGAGGAATTCACGAAGATCCTATACGAGATAGAAGGGGACGAAAAGAGTGCTCTGCAACTTTGGTCGAGGTTAAATCACTTTACTGGCAAGTTTGTCACAAAGTGATGTTTGCGGTTCGTGAATAATGCAACTTCTTTCTGAACCTCTTACAGGCTAACAGCGAAAGTAGATAAGGATAAGAAGGACACAGGGAACATATCACAGTAATGTCGTGTAGAAGAACTTGGAGAATCCTAAAAATTATTCTTATCCTGTCGTACCGAATAGAAATGCAAAATTTTACACGTATCGTACAGATTTAGTGATAAATTAATTTATTTAAAAAAAAAAAGAGAGACAACTATCATTGCCATTACAGAAACTCGTGGGTGGGCGAAAGGAGAGAAAAACTGCGGTATGAATTTAATAAGGGACATCTAGTCTCGACGAGGAGAACAAGTAGCTTTTTAAAGGGAAAGATGAAAAGGTTCTTTGAGAACGAGATAAGAAAGCTGTACGAAAATTTATAGCGATCTCCGGTTGCCTTAACATCTTTAATCATATTCTAGGTTATGATTTATATTCATGAAAATCCTCGAACCTTACCCCTGAGGTATTTGACAGTAACAATGGCGTCTCAGCGTACAACAGCTTTACTGATGGCATCTCAACTCCTTTGGTCAACCTGCTCTAGTCCTATGTGGTCATTTTCAACTGGTGGTCTCGCTTTATTAGAAAAGTTCCTGGCTTCAGTTTAACCCTCATTTTTGTTTGCAGCCTGTAAACTGGCTATGGCGATTGTTAAAATCCTCGTTGGATGGATCCAGGATGAATTTTCAGATCTTTCTTAACGTTTAGAATTTTCATAACCGAGAAGGTCGATATTACTCTGTGCGATGAATAAGAGATCAGTCCTCTTATAATGGCTTGGTGATTATCTATTAAATCTCATCCGTAGAAGGGTATAAGAAGGGTTCACCGTTGGGATGGAATTTTAAAAGAAGCAACTAGTGAAAGTGAATATCCCCCTTAGGTGGTTGTGCAGGGTATATCTGTTTAGTCTGCCGGAAGGCAAACCCTAGAGTGACCTATTCACTACTTGGAAGAAGGGTAACCGAGATCCCTAGTAAAACGGGCTACGTCGATGAGTTCGTTCTAACTCACCAGTGAGGGAGAAACTCTCTCGGAGTTTCAAATTATTTGCATTTTACTTGGTATAATGAGGGTGTTCTGATCTTGCCAGTAATCGTACCCTATCAATCAGCTATAAGATAATACTCGAAGGATGCTGTCGTAAGACAGAAATTGAAGCACAAACGGAATTAAAATACTCTTAATTTTTCTTCCTTAATCGCTGCTTTTTCTAATTTGTTTCGTTTTTCATTTCCATCTCTCCGTTCGCAGACGCTTCTTCATTCCACGGCAGCTCCATTGCCCGAGTACAAGACCTCAGCTATCAAGAAATCACAGTTTATTCTTAGCCATTACGGTGGCTTCAAATCGTGCTGGGATTGGCTGATACTGATAGCGACTTTCTACGTGGCCGTAGTTGTGCCCTACAATGCAAGTTTTGTCAACACCGACAGACCCACCATGGTCAGCGACGTCGTCGTCGAGGCCCTTTTCATCGTAGGTAAGTCTACTGTGAAAAATCATATTTTAATCATTCTTATAAGAAAACGTAACGTACGATTGAGCTGTCTCTGATGTTTTTATCTTATTCATTTTAGTTCAGATCAATATCTGTCTCTCTCACACTCGTATGAGGAAATAAAGTATTCGCAGAATCTTAAGCTTCCCTCTAATCAGTTGTACGTACGTTGGACATCCCACTGAATTAACATCGACTTTTTGTTTTGGCACACAGACTAATGGATGCTCTTAAGAAAAAGAAAATCGACCCAGTGTTTCTTATTCTCCTGGTCCTGTTAAATTAATGCAAGGCCTGACACAATACCGGCGCGCTGACAATCTCTTAAGATTTTTATCCTGGTCCAGGGTGACAAGTCCGTCTCCAGTCTGTGTTTGATGGAACCAGAAGCCGCAGAGTAGTTGGAAGTAGAGAAATTTTAATCACGTTAATGCTCCCGTCCACTGGCTCACGTCAAGCGAAAAAGCGAGAAAAGGAAGGAAAAAGTCAAATAGAAGAGAATAACCAGGAATCGTCCAATTTCCAAAAGATGTCTTTCCTCGCGAAGCCACGTTTCATTTGTTTATATCCAACCGAGACTGTCTCAGACTGCTGGAAATTTTACAAAATTGTTCAAACGTCCCTGAATTACACGGAAATGTACTTTTGCTTAAAATTTATATTAACAAAAAATTTCCTTTACGCTGCAAAGTTCATGTAACCTGATAAATGGAGTCACTGTTAACTGTTTTAACTCGTGGTATAATATTTTATGGCGCAAACACAACATGCGTCAATAAGTAAAGAGTACACGGAGAAAGTTGTGTTTGAAGTGCGT
>JARQSV010000007.1:1730752-1809004 GCA_030142285.1 Calameuta idolon | reverse complement strand
TATAATATTTTATGGCGCAAACACAACATGCGTCAATAAGTAAAGAGTACACGGAGAAAGTTGTGTTTGAAGTGCGTTAACGCGTAGAGGGTTAAACTATATAACAGAAGAGATAGTGGATGGTTGAAGTTGTAGATAAGGTAAATGCCATAAAAAATGAAGTTGATGTCCGCAATAAAAAAAAGAATTACACCATAAAAATGAGATACATGTATTTCGCGTTGAGTCTACATAAAATGAATACAGAGATAACGCTCAGAGTTCCCATATATATAAGAACAGAAACGATACACTCCAGTTCAAGATAGGTATTTGTATTGCCGATTTTTCTATAAGAAAAGGGTACCTTTTAAACATTTATAACTAAACGTACTTGTATGTCGTTTCATTTTGATGACGTACTTGAGCAGACAGTTAAATGCCAGCAATTTTCCACGACCAGTAGCCAGTTTCAATTTCGCTAGAGTATATAGAACCTGGTTGTATGCAACAAGCGCGATAGCGTTTTTCAACGTGGAAGAAACTTTCGTAACAGTAGTGCAAAGTGGATCCAGCAACAAGCAGGAGGAAGTAGGAAGAAACGTTGAGAAAAGCGTTTGTAATAAAGTAGACTGGTTGTACTTTGATATACATATTCTATGATACCAGCTTATGCAGTGTTATTACATTGTATCTTTTGTAACTACAATGTTTTCTTTTTTTTTTCAGTATATAAAATTACAATTATCAACGACAAAGTAATAAAAGAAAATTGCATTTTCTTTTTGCAGATATAATTCTTAACTTCAGGACGACCTATGTGAGCAGGAAGGGTGAGGTCGTCAGCAATGGAAAAAGTATTGCACTGAATTATCTGAAAAGCTGGTTCCTCGTGGATCTTGTTGCTGCACTTCCCTTTGACGTACTCTACGCCTCGGACGTTTACAGCGGAGAGGTCAGTGTCTCGAGGTAATCCTCGGCACCATTTTGCTTGTATGGATATCTAGTACGTCCTTTGGTATTTTGGGTATTGAAATAATGGTAGCAGGTGTAGCAACGGTAATATTGTCAAATCAAATTTATATCTTTGAATAGGGTAAGAAAATAAAAAAAAGTGTGCTCGATTGATTGCAAATTAATAAGATTTCCACGGTGAAAATTTTCAAAGGAAAGATGTCACACACTGTGAATGGAGTTCGTTGTCGCCTACGTCGTCTTCGTGAATGGACCAATCATCGCCCGGGTGTAAGTCACGCCTGTCGAAGAGGATACTCAATTATTGACATTGTCGAGTCAGTTTTCGAATTGAGACATCTCCATCTGTTTCACTCTTATTGCTACTGATACATTTTTTTTTAGTTTATGAGCTGAATATCTGTTTAATACTTGGACGTATTGGATTGGTTACTTGTGTATTTTCGGTACGTCTTATAGTTTTGGTAGAGGAGAATTTTTCTATAATTATGAAAAGTATTGCTGCAGGATATTTCTCGAGCTCGCAATCCGCTTTCATTAAGCAGAAGTCACGGTAAAACTAGGTCTTTCCGAAGTCATTCCCGGAGAAGGCTCGTGCCCTGATACGAGGATCGATTCTACGAGCGACAACCTTTGACCCGGCCTTTAGTGACCTCAGCAATGCTTGGGAATAGGTTAGCGATCCGCGAAATGAGTAGGATTAAAAAAAAAACAAATTTCTTTATACTTAGAAAATTTCAAAGTTTTCTGCTTTATCGACACTAGGTATACAAAGAAATATTTTTTCTCATTGATTTAACTCTTATCTGACACTAGATATAAAACAAGTTGACTTCTAATATTACCCAGCTGTTTTTATTAAACTTTAAATTAACCGAGAATCAATAATATTTCAAGTCGATGACTCGTCGACCCAATAAACTTAAAATTATCTCACTGTACTTTCGTGCCAAGCAATATTAGTTCTATGAGAAATTAAAAAATGTTTAACTTAAAAAAAAAAACAATTTTTTTTTACAAAGCAAAAATAAGCGTTAGTCACGCGATTAAATGTTAGCGGTTCCTGTGGTATCAATTAGCTGGTAATTGGCAATTTTGAATTTTCACCATAGTGGGGTTTGACGAAGCGCATCTGCCCTCATCAAATTACTCGGTTAATAACCGAGACTTCGTGTACCCTTCGGTGAGAATATCTCGAACGTCCCGACGCTACAGCGTCCCGACGCTTGAAACTATCCCGACAAGATAGAAATCGATAAGCCCACGCTGTATTCGTCCACCATTTCGCTTTTACCCTTACCCAAGCAAATGCATTCAAGATATCCAATATCACTTTTACAAGCACAAATCTACCAAGAATTCATTCTGATTTCTATTCAACAGGAATCTGGACACAGTCACATCCATTTGGTGAAACTCACGAGGCTGCTGAGATTGGCAAGATTGCTGCAAAAGATGGACAGGTACTCTCAGTACAGTGCGATGATCCTGACATTGCTGATGCTGTCGTTCACTCTGGTTGCTCATTGGCTCGCGTGCATCTGGTACGTCATTGCTGAGAAGGAGAGACTGCGCAACGATAAAGACTGGGATCTCGGTAAGACTTACGTAGGAAGTAAGAGAGAAGTATAAGAAGCAGAGAATACAAGAAAAAGGAAAAGCCATATTATGAAACAGATTAGCCATTGCCAGGAGGAGGAACTCCTGGGGAATCCAAGCTTACTTCAATGATTTTTAGAGGGGATTCTTTGATCTTTATTGCTTTCCAACTCATTGACTTTTATTCCTCGGGTCTTTCACAAGATTCATATTACATCTGTGACTTTTTTTCGCGTTCTTTATCTCTCTTCTTATACGTTTTCCTGCACGGAGGATACATAAGGATAATGGACCGTGGAGATTTCGACGCATGTCGCTGGTTTAAATACGATATTGCCTGTATCCATTGACAAAACATTTGGGCTTATTGTGCTTTGAGTTTTGGGGCTTGATTCGAATTTTACGTGCAATCTAATCGCTTTTATCGAAATTGGGCTTGATGACGTCGGTCCTCTGACAATTACAAGACGTAGGAGCGCCGTGACGTATATTATCATTACTTTTGTGTTCCGACTGGTACATACATTTTTTTTCATAAATTTCACAGCTTTTTTTTCGAATAGCTGAATATAGATGGAAAAAAGAATCAGTGTTTATTATAGGGGTTGAATATATAATAAAAAAAATACAGAGGACCTTCGGGGAGGATCTGAACCCTCGCCTGTTGCGCTTGAGGGATGCTGCCGCATATATATACGTATGTGCTCAGATAATGGACATATGTGATCCTATACATATGTAACGGTAACTAAGATACATATAGGTACACATTGCTCTCTCGGGTGTGATAGCTCGAGGTTTAGTCTCAGACGCGAAAACCAAACTGGAGAACAGTTTGCTAGGAAGGAATGTAAATTTAACTATGAAACTTTCTTTTTCTCGTAAAATCTTAAGGGTTTCTACTGGCGAAAGTACAATGACACTGACCGTGAATCCAATCCACAGTTTCATGTAGGATTTCATTTTATCTTAATGATCCCTGACGTCTCCTTCACTTTGTCACCATCCATTTATCTGGCACGTGTCTCTATGAATTTCAGGCTGGATTCATACTCTGGCTGACAGACTGAAGATTTCCGTGCAAAACGTGACGCACACTGAGAGCTACATCACTGCGCTTTACTTCACCTGCAGTAGTCTGACGTCAGTAGGTTTTGGCAACGTGTCAGCCAACACATCTTCGGAGAAGATATTTTCCATATGCACTATGCTAGTCGGTGGTCAGTAATTTATTGATCGTTTCAGTCTATCTTTATATGTATAATTTAATTATATTGTATTTTCATGATTCAATTTACAGCACTGATGCACGCTGTGGTCTTTGGTAACGTGACCGCCATTATTCAGAGAATGTACTCGAGAAGATCACTTTATCAGACAAAGTGGCGAGATCTCAAGGACTTCCTAGCACTTCACCAGATACCCGAAGAGCTCAAGCAAAGGATGCAGGACTATTTCCAAACTATGTGGTCGCTCAATCATGGCATTGACATACACGAGGTAAGGGAGGTGTGTAAAGCGAACGATCCTAGAAATCCTTGAAGGGTTTACGTATCTCCTTGAGCCTTGGGATTTACTGTTATTTACTTTGTACGTACTCAATCCGGGGATAGAGATTTCCTGAGGCTGCTGGTTTATAACGAGAATCCTTCAAGAAGTTCCTTGCACGTGTCTCATAATTGGTATAATTGAAATATCGATAGATCCTGAATGTGCAAACGAACGCAAAATATTACGTCTTTATTCAATGTTTCTTTATACAAATATATATATATATATATCTATCTAATAAATATATAAATTAATCGTCATTGAAGGACGAGGATACCATTAACAATACAATGTGCTAATATTTGTATCTATTATTCGCATTGTCTCTTGCGCCACGTGCTTGTAGTACGTAAGTACGTTAATTAAAGTAATGAAGTAAGGTTACAGTAATTGTGCGTAAGCAGGTGATAGGTTTGCGCGTATAAAGCCAAGCGAATAAAATTCAGAAAATCTATTCAGGTACAATGCATGCGTAAGAAGTTTTATTTGGCTTATAAACGATGTCTCTAGCCACTAGCAAAGAGCATGAGGCTCGTTGCTGGTTCGGGTTCGATTTCTCCTGCTGTTGATATGAATTTCTTGATTTCGATCGATCGACCTTATACAAACTCTTGTGCATACTTCACATTGATTTCTTGGGGATGTTTGTTCTGTTCCTCTATCAATCAGTGAACTTTGGAGACATCGGCATTCCTGGGATACACGTATTTATATTATTCATATCTACCTTGCCTATATAGCTACTTGACACCTCTCTTATCCGTCTATTCAAAATGTGTTTCATGCCTTTGCCTTAGGCTTTACATATATAAATATACTTTGCATGATTATGATTTTCAAATATTTACATAACGTACCGGAATAAGTAACTTTATCGTGTATTGTTCTTTTGATTTTTACTGTTAATTTGAGTGTAGATTACAATTGTATGCACCTGCACAGTACCTGTTCTAAAAACATGGCTACTATCGGTGAACTATTGTAATGAATTTCTAATTAGTCATCTAAAAGTGTTTGGCTCGGCTCTTTCATCCCCTTCTCTTGCTTAATCAGAAGGTAACACTATCGTTTGGGGGATGAATGAGTGACACAATGTAACTTTGGTAATTACGGACAAAGCACTATAGATGACGAACGTTATTCGTCCCTTAAAAATCTTGAAACTTTTTTCCTTCTCTATTTCACTTTTTATCAGCCTCTTCAATTCACTCTGAATGTTAGTCTCAACGTCTTCTCCAAACTCTCTTCTTCTCCACAAGCTAGTTCACCGCGATACGAAACTAGATAGGCTTTGCGATATATGAGAATCCGTACGTTCTTTTCAGACGCTGAAGGAGTTTCCGGAAGAGCTTCGAGGCGACGTCTCAATGCATTTGCATCGTGAAATCCTGAGTTTACCGATATTCGAAGCAGCCTCACAGGGTTGCCTCAAGTTGCTCTCGCTTCATATTCGAAGCAACTTCTGCGCCCCTGGCGAATTTCTCATTCATAAGGGGGACGCTCTATCCTACATTTATTATCTGTGCAATGGTTCGATGGAGGTCGTGCAAAACAGCATGGTGGTAGCCATTCTAGGTAAGCTTCACTTGCTTAATAGGAATATTATATTGCGTGGATACGCTCACATATAAATCCACGTGGGATTCCGTTCTTTGGATACATTTCTTTTGGGGGGTTTTCAGGCAAGGGAGATTTGGTGGGTTGCGACATAAACGTACACTTACAACATGGTAATAATGGTGGTGGTACCGGTGGTGGTGGTTCTGGTACTGCCGATGTCGTAGTAAAATCCAGCTGCGACGTTAAAGCACTGACTTACTGTGACCTCAAGTGTATCAATATGCAAGGCCTGGTGGATGTTCTCAGACTTTATCCTGAGTATCAGCATCAATTTGCTCATGACATAAAACACGATCTTACCTACAATTTAAGGGAGGGTTACATTGCTGGCCAAGAGTCTGATATGAATGGTGCGCATTCTTTGACCTTGCCTTCTATCAGTGAGGATGATGAAAATCTTCCTGAGGAAGGTGAAACCTCACCCCTTTCACCGCCGAATAGATCACCCTTACACATAGCGACGAGTCCACGTCATACAAAGTTCAGGTAAGAGTTTTTAATGAAAATATAACGACTTGGGACTTTTCTGTTATCGTGAATGATTTCTTTTGTTAGGGACGAGTACAGAGAGGGTAGACGAGGAGTGAGGAGTGCAATAATAAGAGGAAGAGCTGCTCAAGTTCTCGCTCAAGAGTCTGCCGACGATCATATCAGAGGATCCGTAGAGAGATTGGATACTCAGGTGACGAATTTGCACCAGGACGTAGCTACTTTGAGTTACGAGGTAAAGTAATGCAATTGACACAATTTCTTTTATATCGAATGTGTACGTGTGTAACGAATGTTACAGTTTATAATTGTTTGTCAACTTAGGTCAGAAACGCTATTCAGACACTGCAGCTGCTAGCCAGTTCGCCTCAGAGCAATCCAAACCTTCCAACTCCAGCTGGCAGGGGAAGTGGCGTTTTGGCTAGAAGCTCCTCGCATCCGCCAGACGCTCTTTGCTGGGATCCGCCAGCTAGACTGGCACATGCTTCGACGCAAACTGATTGGCCAATCGATCTCTTGGAACTTTGGGTTCGCAGCGATCCTCACAGAGTTCTCAGGATTTTGGGATTAGATCCAGAAATTATTCTAAAATCATCGATTCCGTCGCCTACGCCTTCTCCGTCTTCACCTCCTCCGCCACCCTACGAACCCTTGTCTTCTTTAGCGGGTTCGCCGATGCAATCGCCGCCACAGTCGCCAGGTTAGCCATCCAGAATAGAAATTCAGTACCACTGTATCCGATGACGTCAACCAGAACAGTTTCAGGAAACAATCATTGTACCTTCAACAACAATCAGGAGGAACAAGCGGTATCGAGAGTTTGTCGAGTGTCGACGACGTGCTGGGATTCACCAAATAAATTGTCACACAGATTCAGTGCTGGCGATGCTGACAATTCGTCCTCGCTTCATCAGGCATTCAACGCCCTTCATCGGCTGCCAGAGTCACGATCGTTAAAATTCGACATCTTTGACAGCTGAGCAAAGCACCGCAATGTCTCGTTATCCATGGAAGACTTGAGAAGCATTAATAGTGAAGAGCGAAGCATAACGAAATAAGTGTGAAGGTTGATAAATGAAGAACGAAGAACGAAGATTTGTTGCCTTGTGCATCGCGTAGGCGCCTAAATATTTAAATATCCATTGGAGGAAGTTTTCGCGGATAAAAAATTCATAAATAACTAGTAATTTCTACTAGGTGGGAATGATCTTTCGAGAGCTTATATTTTTCCATAGCTGATTCTCATCCTACTCCACGAAACTCTTCCCTTGGTACTTTATACCCTTTTTACTATTGTCACTGCCGAACTCTCTAGTCTTCTAATTTGATCTTGAAAATAAGGGTGGGTTTTTCTCAAGGTTTCGTATTGTATTTATGTACACGTCATATCATAAATCCTTACGATTGGCATTTATATTTACGAAGAATGGCTCAAGTATTACGAGATTTTGTTTCTTCGTTGTTTCACAGAGGCAAGGAGGAACAAATCAGCTACGAAAATGGCTGCGTCTGTATCCGTTGACGTAACTTATAGAAATCAATTTTATTCTAGTCTGATTTTAACATGGCATATCACGTACGCGTCATATCGTATCATACTTTCTACGACGGTAGTGCCTCGAAATTAATTGTGTTAGTTATCCGGAGCTGGTATACGTGACGTGACGTGGCTCCAGTCAATAAAACAAACAAAAAATTCGAATACATTCTTTTGAAGTCTTGTAATTTTTAATATAAATATGAATTGATCGATGCAGTAGGCGGTGAAATTTCATAGCGAACTTTATTTGGGAATTAATTGCACGGTTTGATTTAAATAATTGTCACTTTATCGACATATTGTACATAATTGTTTCCTGTTAGAACGAAATTGACGTATCATTCCATTTTTTGTACAGTTCCCTAATGTGTCGGTTAAGCGTTTCCCGTCGAGTTATTATTGTAAAATTTAACAGAGAAACAAGTTATATATATGAATATATATATATACACACACACACACACACACAAATATATATTATATATTTGAAGGTATTCACAATTCGAGTTAAAAAAAGTCGTTAACTGGAAAATTTTAGTATAGCAATAATGTGCACATTTTAATGTATAATAACGACGTCCACTTTAGCTTCTAGTCAGTGATCATCAATTAGCGAAAAACTTGACATTTTCCAGCTGTAGATAAGTTATGCGTAGAACGTTCAGAAACGAATTGAAGGGAGACAAAGAAAGAGATATATTAATATAAAAACGTATATTTCATTGAGTCGTAGATAGAAGAAGCTCAGAAATTCAAAAATAGGAGCGAACACATTTACCAGGAGAGACGATCGCGAGTTATTGCAAAAAGCATGTGCGTGTTTGTGAATATGTTAACGTACGCATCGTATATACATATCTTCTATAAAATTTTAGAACTTCTATTTTTATACAATTAATATTCTAAAGTGAAAAGTTTTCTGAAATTTTGCGATATTTCTCTGGTGGGACGAATTTTCTCTTTAAATTTGGAAGGGCGACACTACTGAATCGAATGTGATAAATATCTACAAATCTCACTACCTCATCTTCATTCGGATCTTCAATATATATATTTTTTTTTCTTATCTATTTCAACTCGATAGATTTTAACGACTTGACCAAAAAATTTTAAATGCAGATCAACGTACTCGCGTGACATACACATTTCTTTTGCAATGGCGGATGCATGTAATAAAAGGAAACGCGTTTTCCGCGCGATCGTATCCAAACATGAATCATATTATACGGAATATAGAAATGTATTTAATTTTAAGTAATCAAAGCTAAGTGCTATTGGGTGTTTGTAAATAATAAATAATATTGAAAATGTGTGATAAGGCACGGCTTTGGCCATGCACAATTATATTCGTTCGACTTTTTCCGAAGTGAATCGTGAAAGGCGAGTATCGTAAGCAGCGTACAAGGAAACAATGGACACAGAGAATATAAAGAATAAAAAATGAGACTGGATCAAGGGAAGCTATAGAGAATGATTTAATATTGCGTTAACGAGGTGTGTACCGCATAAATATATACAGAGTTATTCAGTAGAAACGCACCACGTGAAGTTAGCGCACCCATTTGAATTTTATGGTAAAACCATGTTCAGGTAGTGCGTTTATACTGAATAGCCTGGTATGTATATTATATATTTACCGGATTCTCGTAATTTTCACGAGTCATGGTGGATAGCCATTTTATAAATATTTCATATATTTTGTTATACTATTTCTATGCTCTCTACGTTATAATTGAAAGGTAATTATACATATAAATGTATTACGGTATCGATCCGCCTTTAAATCTTTTCCACTTATTCAATATGGCGGCGCATTAGAATATATGTATTATAGTTCTATCCGTAAGACCCTCTGATGTTCGTAAAGCTTTATCTTCCAGAAGATTTGAACGAGAGAATTTGAATAATTATAAAGAATTGTCAATAACTCGCAAGGAATTCGATGATCACGTAATGATTGGGTTCGATTACTGATATAAGGTCTTCAACACTGTCCAACCACGAAATTCAATCATCGCGACATACTTTCATAGATGTAGATATTCTTGTATCACACCAGAGTACATAATCTACATAGAAATTTAGAATTAATAAATTCCCTTGGACATGAGATTTTCTATCATGTTTGTAATTTTTTTTTACATCAGATCAACAGGCAGGCTTCCGCGTGCGCTAGAGAACAACTGCACATTTTTACGTGCATTACGTCATTAAATGCATCTTTTGACAAACTGATCAACCCTGACCTAAGGAAAAAAGAGCTAGAACTTTCTGCCATTTGTCTTACGTTCGGTTGTAAGGGTTGTAAGATAAGTTTTATTTCTGTGATGAATAAAATATGAGGAACAAATTATTGAGAATTATTTAAAGAATATCAGTAACATTTTTTACACTATTTTTGTAGCTCGTCAGCTTTGATAATAATGTATTTTCTAATCATTTATATGAAAAATTTTGAAGAAATGAGGCTTACAAAAACTTGTCTAATAAAACAACCCTGTAGAAGCACTGGATATCAACTCTACAAGCTAGACTCACTGTGATTGTTCAGAATCTGATGTCTTTCACCAATCCCGGTGCTGCGATCAAGTATCGTTCGTCGCATTGAGAATATCCTCGCACCTCGCAGCCTGAGGTGCTGGGTTCGCGGCCAGGTATTATTATTTTTTTTTCTTTAATCAGGCCACGCTGCGACCACGGACATGTTGAAAAAAAGAATTATTGTTTTAATAAGTTTTAAATTCTGTCTGTCACTAAATATTTCGTACACTTTTTCTCGTTATTGACGTTGCCGCCATCTAGTGTAATAAAATTGTATTGCTGCTTACCACAGAGTAAAGAAGTGGTTTGGTTTCATAGGACGCCGACGGTGGAGCCATTTTAGAATATAACAGAAGGTCGAGTGCCTTGTCAGTCTTTTCATTGAACATCAGACACCGTGGGATTTGAGTAAATCCATTTTTTCGTCCAGCGGGGTGGAATTTACGTATATTGTAAAGAATGGCAGATTTTTTGGATACTGAGGCTGAAGAGAGCGAGGTAGGATATCTATAGATTATGTGATTGTAATATGTTGTTGTATGAGAAGTTTTGCAACGCCATTTTCGTTGCATTTCTTTACTGGTGAATCAACTTTTGTACCCATATTTTGTGGTTTTTTAGGAGGAAGAGGAGTTGGATTATACTGAAAAAAAGAAATTAAAGAAATTAAAGACTGTGGACGAGAGTGATGAGGAGGAAGAAGGTAAGTTCTCTGTCGTGATTAATACAAATCTTCTCTGAGTATGTTTTTATTTCAATTACAATTGATGCAGATGATGAGGACCGACTTCGTGAAGAACTGAAGGATCTTATCGATGATAATCCTATAGAGGAAAGTGAGGGAGAGGATAGCGATGGTTCAGGTGGATCTAAGAAACGTAAAAAAAGTGATGATGAAGATTTTGATGACCGCCTTGAGGATGAAGATTATGATCTCATTGAAGAGAATTTAGGTGTTAAAGTTGAAAGGGTATGGCCGTTAAAAAATATATGTCTAACTAAACTATAAAATTGATAAGTTGTTCTGAGTGCTCCTTTTTTTTTTTTAGAAACGCTTCAAGCGCTTGCGAAGAATACAAGATGAAGAATCTGAGGAGGAACAAGAACAAGAGGCTGATGAAGAAAGAGATGCAATTGCAAATGAACTATTTGAAGGTTCTGGTGATGTAAGTTTTAATATTTCATTAAAGTATCCAATATGTTAGGATTTCTTAGCTCATGTTGGTTTTTTGTTTGCCTGCTTGCTTGTATTAGGAAAGGGACGCGTTGGTGGTACGTATGTTTTTAGTGTTTACTTGTTACATTATTCGATCTTCTTTTACCTTTGATATCAGGAGGATGAACGGAGAAGTGAACGGAGTCACAGGCCTGAGGCTGAAACATTTGATGAGGAAGGAAGTGAAGGTGAATACTCGGATGCAGATGATTTTATTGTGGATGACGATGGGAGACCTATCGCAGAAAGGCGAAAAAGGAAAAAGCATATATTCTCTGACGCGTACGTAAACAATTTTTTATGTTCCATTTAGTAGTACCATCCATAATATTTAAGCAACGTATTATAATGGGAAACAGGGCTCTTCAAGAAGCTCAAGATATTTTTGGTGTGGACTTTGACTATGATGAATTCGGGAAATATGGTGAGGAAGATTACGAGGAAGAAGACGAAGACGAAGAGGATGAATACGTCGACGATGACGGGGATGGAGAGAGACCACGGCGTCCGAAGAAGCAACCAAAGAAGAAGCCCACAAAAAAGAGTATTTTTGAAATATATGAGCCAAGTGAACTCAAGAGAGGTCATTTTACGGACATGGATAATGAAGTATGTATAGAAAGACAATTATGCGAAACATTCTCATAATGAAGTGTTACTTATATGACTATCTATTTATCCATTTCAGATTCGAAATACAGATATACCAGAACGAATGCAACTTCGTTCGGTACCAGTTACTTCTGTACCAGAAGGTTCCGACGAATTAGACCTCGAAGCAGAATGGATTTATCAACAGGCATTCTGCCGACCAACAATATCAATTCAAGATGCACATTTAAACGCTGAAGCAAAAGAACGAGCACGAAAAGGACCCCAAACAGTTGGAAAGATCAAGAAGGCTCTAGATTTCATGAGAAATCAACACTTCGAAGTACCATTCATTTCCTTCTATAGAAAGGAGTACGTTCTACCAGAACTCAACATTAACGACCTCTGGAAAGTTTACAAATTTGACGCTAAGTGGTGTCAATTACGTCAAAGAAAAGAAAATTTGTTGAGACTCTTTGAGAAAATGCGAAACTATCAGCTTGATGAAATTATGAAGAACCCGGACGCTCCACTTCCTGACAATGTGCGCGTCATTCGGGAGGAAGACATAGATCGTTTGAAGAATGTTCAAACTAGCGATGAGCTGAATGACGTTCATCATCATTTCATGCTGTATTACAGCCATGAAATACCAGCAATGCAGGAGACCGTCAGAAAGAAGGAAAGGGAGGCTAGACGCGAAGCAAGGATTCAAAGAAGAAGACAGCAAATCGCAGAAGCGGAAGAGAACGGCGAGGAACCTCCACCGGATGACGAGATAGACGTAGAGGAGGAGGATGAACCAGAGGAAACTCTGAAACAAGCGGTAAGAACCGGTCCGTATTCAATCTGCAGAAAGGCGGGCTTGGATAGTCTTGCAAAGAAATTCGGTCTAACTCCAGAGCATTTTGCTGAAAATCTACGTGACAATTATCAGCGTCACGAAGTCGACCAGGATCCTACGGAACCGTCGACAGTAGCGCTTGACTTCTGCGGTCCAAAGTTCAAGACTCATGATGAAGTTCTCAAAGCTGCACAACTGATGGTTGCCATACAGTTGGCACGCGAACCTTTGGTACGAAAATGTGTTCGCGAGATGTACATGGAAAGAGCAAAAATATCTGTACAGCCTACGAAAAGGGGTATTAAGGAGATAGATGAAAATCATCCGATCTACGGAATGAAGTACTTGAAAGACAAACCCGTGCGGGATCTTGACGGTGATCAATTTTTGAAACTGTCGATTGCTGAAGAGGATAAACTCATTACGATCACCATGAGCGATACCATCGAAGGAAATACTAGCAGCAATTACGTGGAAGAAATGAAGCAGCTTTACTACAGGGACGAATTTAGTAAGACTGTCCAGGACTGGAATGCTTTGAGAGTTGGTAGCGTAGAAATGGCGCTGACGCGTATGGTCATACCGGACCTTAAGAAAGAACTGAGGTCGAATCTTATTGCTGAAGGAAAAGAGTGCGTACTGCGTGCTTGCTGTCGCAAGATGTACAATTGGATAAAGGTAGCACCGTATACCTGTGAATTTCCTGAAGAGGAGGACGAGGAATGGGACACCAGCAAGGGACTTCGTGTGATGGGTATTTCCTATGTGCCTGATTACTCTCAAGCTGCATTTACCTGCCTCGTTGCACCAGATGGGGAGTGCACTGATTACTTAAGGCTTCCACATCTCCTAAAAAGAAAGAACGGCTTCCGGGAGGATGAGAAGATGATGAAGGAGGCTGACCTTTTGGCTATTCGAAACTTCATAGCTACCAAAAAGCCTCACGTTGTTGTAATTGGTGGAGAGTCGCGAGAGGCAATGATGATAGCTACTGACTTGAAGGAGGTTATCGCTACTCTCGTAGAAGATGAACAGTTCCCTTCCATTCAGGTGGAGATATGTGACAACGAGTTAGCTAAAATTTATTCGAACAGCAATAAAGGTATTGCAGAATTCCGTGACTATCCGGAGCTTCTTCGTCAGGCTATATCACTCGCAAGAAGAATGCAGGATCCTCTTGTTGAATTCTCACAGCTCTGTACCGCTGATGAGGAAATACTTTGTCTGAGGTATCATACCCTTCAAGACCAGATAAGCAAGGAAGAACTTCTGGAGAATCTATATCTTGAATTCGTGAATCGGGTTAATGAAGTTGGTGTTGATGTTAATAAAGCTGTTCAACAGGCTTACGCAGGTAACCTCGTGCAATTTGTATGCGGCTTGGGCCCCAGGAAAGGACAGGCCCTAATAAAGATGCTCAAGCAAACCAATCAGAGATTAGAAAACAGGACGCAGCTGGTAACAGCCTGTCACATGGGACCAAAGGTTTTTATAAACTGTGCTGGTTTCATTAAAATAGACACAAACAGTTTGGGAGACAGTACAGAAGCATACGTGGAGGTACTTGATGGTTCTCGTGTGCACCCTGAGACATACGAGTGGGCAAGGAAAATGGCTGTGGATGCTTTGGAGTACGACGACGAGGACGCAAATCCTGCTGGAGCTCTTGAAGAAATTCTTGAGTCTCCTGAGAGGTTGAAGGATCTGGATCTGGACGCTTTTGCCGAGGAACTGGAAAGACAGGGCTTTGGAAACAAGTGCGTTACACTCTATGATATCAGAGCAGAATTAAACAGCAGATACAAGGATTTGAGAGTGCCCTATCAGTCTCCAAGTGCTGAGAAATTATTCGACATTCTTACAAAAGAAACTCCAGACACGTTTTACATAGGTAAACTGGTCTTAGCCTCCGTCGTCGGAATCAGCCACAGGAAGCCGCAGGGTGAACAGCTGGATCAAGCGAATCCTGTACGAAACGATGAAACTGGCCTTTGGCAATGTCCCTTCTGTTTGAAGAATGACTTCCCTGAACTGTCTGAAGTGTGGAATCATTTTGATGCTGGCGCTTGCCCGGGAAAAGCTACGGGCGTAAGATTGCGTCTGGACAATGGAATATCTGGGTACATTCACATTAAGAATTTGTCCGATAGGCACGTCGCTAATCCAGAGGAAAGAGTGGGCATCGGTCAGATAATTCATTGTCGAATCATTAAAATTGAGGTCGAGCGATTCAGCGTTGAGTGTACCAGCAAGAGCAGTGACCTTGCTGACAAGAACCATGAATGGAGGTAACGCAAGGATCGGTTTACATAATTCCTAACTGTTAATTATTTATGAACTATTGAATTTTTATTTAACATTTCTAGACCGCAGAAGGATCCTTTCTACGACACTGAAGCAGAGCAAAAGGACTTGAAAGTGGAAGACGAGGCTAAGAAAGCAAAGCAGAGGCAAACTTACGTGAAACGCGTTATAGTTCATCCGTCATTCCATAATATTAGCTTTGCTGAAGCAGAGAAGCTTATGCAACATATGAAACAGGGAGAGGCTATAGTCAGACCAAGTAGCAAGGGTGCGGATCATCTGACAGTCACCTGGAAGATAACCGATGATATCTATCAACACATTGACGTACGAGAAGAAGGCAAGGAGAATGCTTTTTCTCTTGGACAAAGCCTCTGGATTGGAAATGAGGAGTTTGAGGATTTAGATGAAATAATTGCTCGACACGTTAATCCAATGGCTGCTTATGCTTCCGAGTTATTAGATTTTAAGTACTATAAACCAAACATTGATGGTCTAAAAGACAAAGCTGAAGAGATATTGAAGGAACAGAAAAAAGAGAATCCTGGTGGAATTCCATACATCATATCAGCTGCCAAAGTACGTCCCTCTGCAGTAATCACGATAAAACTATACAAATTTTATCTAATAACTTTTATCTTCGTTGTTTGCAGAATTATCCAGGAAAATTTTTGCTCTCTTACTTACCAAGAGTACGATGTCGTCATGAATACGTCACTGTATCCCCAGAAGGGTTTAGATTCCGTGGTCAAATGTTTGGCAGAGTTAACGACCTGTTCCGCTGGTTCAAGGAACACTTCAGAGACCCAGTACCAGGTCAGGCAACACCTAGCACTCCACGTGGTGCTATGACCTCCAGGACACCGTATCATACAACTCCAGGCGTTAATGTCAGCGGTGCGTAAAAAAATTTCATTTCGAGAAACTTTAATTGCATTAGAAAAAATATTAAATATCTGAATTAATTATTCAGGCATGAACCAGGAAGCAATACAAAGAGTGGCACAGAATCTTCCACATCACATGATTCATTCTTTGTCTCAAGTGGCAAATCAAACTCCTCATCATTATCCTCCGCATACTCCAGGAACAGCCGGAGCTACCGGCTACGGCGGAATGCATACTTATCCAAATACTCCCTACACGCCTTCCGGACAGACGCCATTCATGACACCTTATCAGACACCACATCATACTCCTCACCACGCGCAACCAACACCCAGGTATTCACAACACAGCCAGCACGGGCAACACGGACAACAGACTCCCAGCCATCATCAAGGTCCCTTCTTACATCCTGGTCCACCTACCGTGACACCCGTTCACCACAGAAGCACTCCGTCCCATCGACCAACACCTCCTATAGGAACACCGTCAGGTGATCCAATGGACTGGAAGAAGGCTGCCGAAGCTTGGGCTAGGCTCAAGCAAACGATGCCAAGGATGTCGTAAGTGTCATTAGACACTACCTTGCGCGCGCTGTCTACGATGAATAAATTTAATTAATTTTTAATATTTTAGTGGCGGCACACCGCGGTATGAAGACTCCAGGAAAACCCCAAGAGGATACGAAGAATCCTCGGGAAGAGCAACACCCCGCAACAGACCACCATCGGCTCGCACTCCGTCGTACAAGTCACCCCGAGGAACACCACACACGAATTCTAGTCCTCGGAGTATGTCTCTAAGTGGAGACGGTACTCCTCTCTACGACGAGAGCTAACATGATTAAACAATATTGTCCATAGTATACTATCTATTATTATTATATTATTATGAAATATAGATCGAAGTAAACGAGTGCAACAGGAAACGAAATCGAGGCACTACTTGCATTCCAAATATTACGTGTCAAGATGGTGATTGCTGATATTTATAATTGAATCACGACAATTTAGGGGTGTTTATTAATTGTAATTATGCGCTTTAGGTCATTTAGCTCACTCCCTGTATGTTATCACTGGACCGCTGATAATATAATCTATTCAGTTTAATGAGAAATCACAGATTTTAAAAACATTGTATTTTAACATAGAGAAATTTTACAAGTCATAAAATATGGCTACGCTTTTAAACTGTATAGCAATTTTGATTTTATCTTTTCCATTTCATGGCATTAGCGACATCTCGTCATCCGACAGCATGTTGTCTCGTAGCGGTACATTTTCGTGATACGTGCAAATTATATTCTGCTCAGCACCTCGTGACGTTGATCTCTGTTTGTTTCGGTGCCTTTAAAAAAAAAAAGAACTATCTTGGTCATATAATTTTGCAAATATAATCTAGTGTCATAACTAACGGTTCTCACAATACGTCAGACTGGATCTCGTTCGATAACTGTTTAGATGTTGGTGAAATTTCAAGTTTTTGTCGCTTCGCCATTCTCGACTTTTTCGAAGAATATCCAACTGCGTCTCTCTTCATTCGCGATGAACTTTCAGCCTATAAGAATTAATTAATTAACAAGATAAATATTATGAAACAGTGTGTCCTAGATATTATTTAAAAAAAAAAAAGTAGCATACCGTATATTCAATAGGGGGAGAATTATCATTTTTCTTTCCATTAGACATTCCACCGGATTTGTTTCTCGACCTTGTTCTTCTATGCGATGTAAAATTTGTTTCCTCCTCGTCGCTGGACGAGAAATTTAATTGTTGAACAATACTTCGTCTCCTCCTAAGGGATCTTGGTTTTTCATCATTTTTCGACTTCGTCTCAGTTTTCGCAGGTCGACCTGCCCTGCCTCTAGTACGATACTTCATATCTGTTGCCGGGTACTTTTTACTTTCACGAGAATCGTTACGTTCCTGAGTTGAATTCTTCTGCTTTTCTTCGTCCTGAGAGTCTTGGGAGAAACTCGTGCGGCTCTTCGTTCTTCTTGATGTTTCACAAGCATCTCGTGATTTACCAGGACTGTAAACTGGATTATTATCCTTGAACGTGATACGTTCGCCGTTCCAATAATTCAAAGGCGGTAGGATTCGTCTTCCCCTGGAGCTAGTCGAGATACTTAAGACATTCAAAGTAGAACCATCCAGTGGCTCAATATTCTTTACAAAATTATCCATCTTCAATGATTTCCAATTATCACAAAATTTATTAATCTGTGTTGGGCAGCCACTTCTGCAATGCTTTAACAGCTCCTTGGGGACGACATGCTTACTGTCGTTGAGATCTCCTGACAGCTGAAAAAATTCATGATGCACTGTCTCAACGATTTTGCTCGAAACTCTTCGTAAAATTTGACTCGTATTAAACTTCCTGTTAACAACATGGCCAGCTTCGTTTAATAAACTTCCTTCAAAAACCAAACCGCATTTGGACTCAGATTCAGGATTGTAGACAACGAGTGGCGTCCATGCCACAAGTATCTTAGGATTAGCTCTCGACCCATAATCCTTATTGGTTGATTCCGTTTTCTCTCGTGAATTATTCATTGCTTCTTTTCTTGGCGAAATCGGTTTTTCACTTGCCACTGGTGGAGATAATGTTTTCTGTGCTTTTAACGGTTTTGAACCCGACGGAACGATGTTGCGTTGGTTTTCTGACGTGGAAGGTGACGTTTCGTTCTCCTTTATGTTAGAATTGTGATTTTTTTTATTCTCTATATCGCGAAGAGATTTTTCAATCGGTTGACGCGCTGTTAAAACTGGGACCTTATCGGGAATCTCCTTACCAACCTGGTTTTGATCCTTGGGAAACGAAATAATTTTTTGTTGCTGACATAAGGTGGGCATTGGCGTTCGCTCTCGTGATCTTTCATCGCTCGGAGCAGCTACAGGTGATGATCTTTTGTTTGGATTACGTGTAGGTTTTGATGCTCTATAGGCTTGACCATTTAAGATACCACAATCATTTTCAATGTCACTAAGGTCTGAGTTCAATGATACAGACTCACGTCTTGAGGTCCTTTGTTTATTTGGTTGATACATTGCTCGATTGGGACTCTCGCTCTCGCTAGGATTTTCAAGTATACTGACACTGGAATCGTAGGGTGACAATTTTCTGTTACCTCTGCTTTGACTATGACTTTTGCTAACACTAGGATTTACAGCTGGAATATTATTTATCCTTTCTAAATCGACTGCCAAGACCTTGTCTATCCTATTATGCCCAGTTGTATAACAATCTTTAATCGGCTCTCTAGCGTAGTGCTTGGAAGGTCCGTTTTGCAGGTTTCTGGCTCGAAGGATTTTGTCAGCGGATATTCGAGGTACACCTGAATAAGTTTCACTCTCAGATTCAGAGTCGATATCTCTTTTTGAGTTACACCGATCAGCATCCTTTGATCTGTGCTCCGGTATTATTTTCATAGAATGGGATACTGCGGTTTTGGAATATTCTGAATGACCCAAACAATCCATTTTTGAGTTAGATAAATTCTGCTCTTTATAATTTGAAATGGAAGAAGCCATCGCTGAGATTCTATTATTTTCACATTGCGATTGATTCTTAGCCGAAGTAGTCGATGTATTCCTCGTGAAGTTTTCTAACTGATTTTCATCATTCGCCTTATTATAATTTACAACGTAATTAAGACAATCAAACATTACCGTAACCTTTTCAATATATTCTTGCGAACAATTGCGATCAGTCAGATTAGCGATAATAGCAGTTAGCTTGTCTTCGAGTCTACTGGATGTGGTTGTTCCAACAATTGATGAATTGCTGCTCTTTGTGTGCTCGTCTCGTTTGTTAAAGCTGTCTTTAACGTATGAAATGTCCGCGAGAGGAATTTCTGAGGTTGCTGAGATTGTAGGGGTTGCGGAGATTGTAGAACCTGCATGTTCCTTCAATACACTCGCATTGGAATTAGAGTACATAGATGTATTAAAACTGTCCCGTCTAACTGATGTATGTGATTGTTCCCGCTCTCGATTAGGACGTCTTGTGTTTCTTTCGCTCATGAAAACCATATCTGTAACTTCACTTATGAGATCATCATCACTGTCAGTTATTGGAGTTGGCCAACGGAAAGTTGGCTTACATCCCTCAGCAACGAAGCTTCTCCAAATTTGATGTACATTTTCCCAATCTTCAGGAAAACCATTGTAAAATTTACCACGTACATAATCAGGCAGGTCATGTCTATCATCGACAATGTTTCCTTGGAGACAATAAGTGTGCTTTAATATTGATACTACACTTGTCGCAGTTAGTCTTCGAATCACAGGCTTGCTATGAGCCAGTCTGTTGTTCTCTAAGGTCCCCTTGATGAGCAATTGGCCTTGATCGTTGAGGATAACTTTCCATTTGTAAAAGACTGTAGGTGATTGTTTTCGAGAATCTTTCGTGCTGCCTTGTGTATAACCACTGTTGTGGTGATAGGCTTTCGGAACAGTGATGTCTAGTTTTTCAGTAGTCTGAGGAACTTGAAAGCCACTCGTGCTTGGTGCTGTTATACTAGGAATATGATCAGCATTGGAGGTTGTCTCCTGTCGAATTTTACTCTTTCTATACATATTCGGTGGTGGCATAGCCAATGTGTCTAGAATATTCTTAGGAGTTACAGGACTGTCCTTTAGACTAGAAGTAGCCATTCTTTCAAGAGGATTGCCAGATCTCTTGCTGTCAAGTAAAGTCTTTTTAAGATTCGCACTAGATGTCACAACTTCACTACACATGCAAGAAGTGTTAAGAGACTGTGCCGTGCTACTTAGATCCATAGAATTAATACTGGAAATCGACCATGCAGGCATAGGGAATCCACTTCGTCTATCCATCTTTTTTCCATCAATTTTCTTCAAGAGAGACAATTTAAGGACACGTTCTAGCTTTTTGAATCGTTCATCGACCTGCAAGTCGCGAAAAGTCATCTAAAAAAAACAAATTAATGTAACACAAAGGAGTAGCAAGTCTTATATTATAACCAAATAAGCTCTCATATTACCCCTTTAGTACATTCTGCATCTATGTCAGGATCAGTATGCTGTTTTGAATTACACTTAGAACTGGTACTGCCATTATCCAATTTCTAAATGAAATAATATACTGTAAGAATTGCAAACTCGCATAAGTTCTAAAAATATGTATCTCTATTACCTCTGTTCTTAGTGCATCATTTGTTCGTTTGCTGCTCATCGTTCTTTACATTCGATAAAATTAATTTTAAAATTCACGGCTCAAAGTATTAAATCTATGGTACACCCTTTGTTATAAAAATATTATTTAAAACTGACAATGACAAGTATTGACACTCAACTGTATCGTTAGGCTAGTGTGTTTATAGTACACATATGAATATAATAAGGCATAAAAACAGTGCGCAACGTATAGGACAGTACCGGCACAACCCCCCGAGCAACTTGTTGCTTCTTGCTACGCAATTTCGGTTTTTGGTAATTTAAGCCAACGATACCACTAATACGAATACCTCTAAATACACAGCACGTGAAAAAAGAACTTTTATATCGATAATTTCTTCAAGTTCTCTCGAATTGGTTAATTGGCAGAATAATCAGAAAAGAAATCTAACCGTATAAAAAGTAATGCGCGGGAAATAATGCCGGTATGAATTATCTTCACGTTATCGGCCGGTATTAAAGTTTACTTCTTCATCGACTGGGGGTAAGTACTTTGACAAAATTTTAAAGAGACAGTATAACCGTTTTGAAAGGAAAGGACAAGATGTGCAATATTCATTTATTCATTTAATATATCACCCATTCAAGCATACAAGTCTCGTATCTCATAATTATAAAGGATTTTTAATATTTCAATCCGAATAGTAGTATGAGAAATATTGATTTAGCCTGGTCAGCTTATTTTGGCAAGCCTAGTTAGTTATTACGGAGCCAGTCCAAAATGCGATTCGTTTACAGGATCGCTGCTGAAATTCGGAAAACTTATTATTTTGTAATACCGTTGGAGTATACATACGTATTGTATCGGTCGGTCAAATGTAATGGTCGAATATATAAATGTCTCAAAGGATTCAGCGAGCTTGTGAAAGACAATTTGATCCTACATAATAAAGGAAAGAACTGGTTCCACAAGCTAGAAGAAAGCTCCGATCCCCTTTCTCTAAATTGTAATGGGGGGTATAATTACATGCTGACGCTGATTACATTTCCATAGAGTTTAAAGAAATACTGAGTAATCCTTTTCTATCCTCGAAAATGGTATACAAGGCTAGGAGTTTGCGACAGGAGAGGCCTAAGTAACAATTAGAAGAAATCCTTTAATAAACATACCAAAATATATAGACTATTTCTATTGGCAATAACGTAGAGCATAGACACGGTAAGTTCGCTTGAGAAATATCCGTTAAGAATTAATAATAAATACCAAGCGAAAAATATATGTTTTTATGTATATATATAACATATATATATGTGTATGTGTGTATTATGCCCGGATCGTCTCGAAGTCAGGATTTTTCTGGGAGATGCTAGAAGTTCACTGTTGGAATATGCAGAAGCAGTTTCACCAGGAGTCATTAGTAATAACAGGCAATTCTTCATTCATTTAACTTCATCTTCTTATTTAGAATCCTCCATATTTCGTAACAATGATCTATCGTCTACCTTTACCGCCCGTTAACCATGCCGTCTAATGCACGAAGCACAAAATGCATAGAAACGGGCCTTTTTCTTGTCGTTAATGCACACTGATAAATACGTTCATCCGAATCTATCGATGTAGGCATCTCAATTTTCAATAGCTAATTTTTAAATCTGATATCCTAAGAAGCCAGCAGCATCGATCTCTCTAACATCTCGACAAGAAAAATCTGATCACTCAGTATTTAAAATCGCGATAACATTTAGCAAAATTTCCGAATTCCTTTTCCGTATCACGACTCTCGGTTCTTTACTCTTGTCGTGAGTTCTTTGTGTCCCTTGAGCTCTCGCCGCATTCTGAATATTCCTTGTGCTGTTCCTTGGAATCCCTGTCCTTGTGATCACGTCGATGCTCTCGCGAGTCTGGCTCCCCCCTACGATCCCTCTGCGATCTCTGTCCACGGTACTTACGATTGCCGCCCTCGCGATGATAGCTACCACCGTTATTGTGGAAGTCTCGCGATCGATAAAATGGCGGATAGCTTCGTGTGTCTAGTCTAACGTTGCCATTGCGAAGCTGCGGGAGAACCGTGCCGTCCACTTCCTGTTCGCGATCTTGTTTATCCTGTCGACTTCTTCCGTTTCGATGATAATCCGAGTTCTGGTCAAAACTTGACGTTTGGGAAAGGAAACGAAGGTAAAGATTGTTGTGAATATTTTCAAGGGTTATATTCACGGTTAGCGATCGCCGTACCTGTGATTTCCTCTTGAGCCACGGTGCCAAAAGCTCTGTGTGTGCAACGGTGGAAATTTGTGGGATGTCTGATCCTGTCCTGCACTATTTGCTGATCCTCGACTGTGGTGTCCATTATGACTGCCACGACTCCGACCGCCGTTGCCACTGCTATTGCCGTTAGTCGGGCTCGTTTTCAATGAGGCTATTTCGCGTCGCTGATCCTCGTTCTCACGACGTAAACATTTCACCATCGCCTCGGCGTCCTCAAGACGCGTCGCTAAATCGGCGTGATGTGAATCTACGACGCCACCGACTTGAATGGCGGCGTCGGCCATTGACAGTTTCTCCTTGCGTTCCTCGATCAGATCCAATTTTCTGAAAGGTAATAATTAATAACGCCGAGACATAATTCGACGATTCCTCTATACAGTACGGATAATACTGACTTCTTTTGTCGTTCGATTATCTCCGAGAGATAGAGATTGTGTGTTTTTGCCTCATGGAGAGACGCCTTGATGTCCTGTAGGTCTCTCTCGAGCAGTTCTACCTGAAGTGGCGCGAGGTTAACGCATACTGGGCTACCCTGTCGGCAATGGATTTTTTTCATGAAGGACAAACTAAGTGAATCCGAATTTGTAAATTATACGATTAACGTACTTTTGCTTTGACAAACCCACTTCCATTATCCTCGGGTGACGAAGGACTGCTGGGTACGCAGACATTTCCTTTTGAGAAGACCAGCTGGAACTGCAGGTCTGAAAGAGGACGTCGATTTACGCCATTCCTTCGTCGATGATAATGCGGATTGTAAATAAGGGGCAGAGAAAATCGTTTTTATCTCGGGAGCGTCCTCAACCTCTGTTCCTCTGACGAAGATTCTCGACCTCCTGATGAAGTGACACCAAGGTTGCCTGATGCTGCTCCTGAAGGAACTTCATGTTCTGTTCCAGTTGCGCGGTCCGATCGCCACTGGTACCCTGATGTCGCACCTGATTCACACCCTCAGTTCTACTGGGAAGATTCATCATCTCGGCAGGTGGTTTTTTACCCTTAAAAAAAATAACAAGTATCGATCATTGTACCATTACTTGTCCGATTAATCGTTATTTTCTAGTCACCTGAGAAAACGGTACCGTCGGCAATTTCACAAGAACCTTCGAAGTCATCACAGTGTTATTTCCTGTCTTCTTCTTTTTTTTGGGGGAATTTTCACAAACTCACCAAGAAAGTCTCTATCCCACAAAATCCTTTCTCCGGGTCTACACAAAGGATAAACAGATCCTGTCCGGATCTTTAGATTATCACTCAGATCGACTTGGACCACGCGGTTGTGATTGTTCAGAATTATTTCTGGAAGGACATATGGAGTGTTACTGGATTCCAAAGGTCCTGCATGCCAAAGCAAAAAATTAATATAACCGGTGAACAGCTTCGCAACTGACGGCTGACCAAACGGATGGATCTAGAAAGGGATTGTCGCAGGGTCGACGTTTTACGATTCCCGGTAAGAACACACAGACACGCCAAATCTTTGGATTGGAAGATCGTAGGATTCACAAGCCGTAATCAGGAGTGTTAACAGAATCTTTATGCGTCGTACGAACTCGATGTACTCACGTAGCTTCCACGGAACTGTGAAGCCGGCGAGAGTATTGATCCGGGCGACACGAACACGCTCGACTCGAGCATCGATGGCCGCACCCACTCTTTTTCCCTGAACTCTTCACCCTTTGCTAGTTACACTTTACTCCGTTACTATTTCATTTTTTTTAAACTCTCTACGATCCACTTTGCCTACTGTTATTAACGAAAGACTAGACAGACGAATGGAATTAATTACACTTCTTCCGAGAATTGTGCTGCTTTTTTGTTCCCAAGTGGAAATGTCACAGTGACTGGTGAACAACAGATTTCAACAGGTTCTTACATGGAATTGTATTTTGAGGGTTGTAATTATTTAATTCTCAGAGTCTTGTACTGTGAAGATATTTAAAAAATTATTTTTTATTTTTTTTTGTTTGAGAACCACTATTGGTAGCCGTTCGTTGGCAAAAATTAATCTAAGTGCTGTTATCTGCTTTGTCATAGAATGCAGATTATGATAGAGAAGATTTAGGAGATTTTATATAGTCACAACGTGCAATGAATTGTTATTTTATTATTATTTTTGGTACTTCTGAGTATACTCGAAGGATGCTTCAATATTGGGATATTATGCTGATCTTGCTGTGAGATTGTTTAGAGTTTTGGGAAAATTTAACATCCCCGAAGTCAGGCTTACGTTTCCGTGAAGGAAACGTTTTCCCGGGTGCACTATTGTTTGTACTTGAAGGAATTCCGTGACGTACTCGCGTTTCTTATACTTTACACTTCTTATTTGATATTCTTTGTTTATTATGCAAGCTGGCTGACACGAATGATTCTGGGGAAACGGAACGGAAACTACTTGGGGCTGTTGCTGATAACCAAGGAAAATGTCATTCGCCAATGACTTACATGCAATTTCGGAATTTGGATTTCTCAGCAACAAGGAGAGAGAGGATTTTTTTATCTCGGATGAAGAGGACGAGGATGAGAATTTCAAGTTCAAGGTACCACAGGCTTACTTTATAGTCTAGTATGACCATGATTATCAGTGGAGGTTGGATTCTTTATTTTGTCTGTCTTTTGTATTCCTCAGTACGTTCCTGTGAGCAAGTTTAAGAACATTATCAAGGATGTGAGAAGACAGAGAGTCAAAATAGATGATGAGCGCACCTGGAATACTTTCCTCAAGCAACAACGTTCTTTGAGCTTACCTTATCAGGAAGATAACGTGGATCCGTCGATATCCAACGTGAAAAAGTTTCTCAGAGATAATTTCAAGGAGGTGGACAGGGAATTGATGAGGCTGGAAGAAGATGCTCTTCCTGAGCGAAGGAAGAGATCTTCCAGCAATGTAAACGAAAATGTCCAAGATTTCCAGGTAATACGATTAATTATTTGAGTTCAGGAAGAACGAGTAATATAAATTTGAATAGACAGATAAATGATTTATTATAGGTACAAGGTACCAGAGTTGAATCGCCTAAGGAAGTTCCAGTTACGAAGGACAGTGGTACAGGAAGTACAAATATCCTATTAACGATTCCAGAAGAGGAAAACATTTTATCCACCTACAAAAAGGGGTTAGAATCAAGACAGGAATGCAGATTAAATAATGCAAGCAGGATATCCTCTTCCGATCACAAAATAGTACGCAGAAAGGATAGAACGAGAACAATCCTCCATGCCATTGATGATTCCGAGTACAATTCCAGTCCGGAATTGAGTCCTGATCTTGCAAGCGATCCAGATGATCATGTAGACGTTAGGGCGGATCCCATTGTCGCGCGTAAAGTTCTTTTTTGCCAGAAGAAGATCTCACGTGTTCTGGACGAGATTACGTTGCAGCTAGAAAAAATTCCACTTCCGGATGGCGAGCGAGACCTGTACAGAAGACAACAGAGGGTTATGGAATTCGCCATTAGATTCTCCAGGAATTACTTATACGAATTGGGAAGACAAGTTACCGAGATTCAGAGGCACGTTCGTGCCATTTCACCAGGCGTCAGAGTGAAGCCCAGTAGAAGATGTCGCACTCTGCACATGCAGGCGATAGAACAGAAATTAGTTGCTGCTCATCAGTTAATGCTGCAAGCACTGAGTGCTTATTGCAAGCACATTCCTAGTTCAGCACTTAAGAGTCATCCTGGGAAACTCAAGGAAGTGTTGCAGATCCTGGTAGACTTGGTGGAGATCTGTGCAAAGATTCATCTCACTCCTCATCACTTTGGATCAGGAGATGCTGATGAGCAACCATTGACGAATCTGCAGTCCTTTATGCGGCAGCACAGGTCGCGTCGGCATGAAAATCCTGAACAATTTCAGGATAAAGATTTGCTGAATAAGTGTAGTAACATCCTGTCGAAACTTAGACCTGGTTCGGATAACGAGTCTCAAGTAGTAAGCAACAGGACACAGTCGAGTTTAGCAACTGCCCCTTCGGCTTCACGCACCAGGAGGCGAAACAGTGCTAAATATCTCACGAATCGACTTAGCATGTACAGTGTGGATGCCAGAAACTGCAGAAGATTACGTACGTTCTGATAAGCATTGCCCTTAGTCTCTCATAAGATTACCTCAGACATTCTCATTTCGTGTTACAGCCTTTTCCAGTCAGCAACAACAGAGGGAGAAAGAACGTGGTGCTTTAAGGCTAAGGATGTTGTCCAGCAATCATTCAGGAACTCCGGAGCTACCAAATCCTCATTCTAGTCCAGCCAGTAATAAATCATCAAAGGAAATGACGAGACGCGTCAATCCCAAAATCAAAGAAAGATTGTTGCAGAAGGATGGTGATATCAGAACTATGATGGATATGATACCTACTGATTCTGACGCTGTTAGAGACCCTACTAACATTTAACTAACTGATAATAGTAGAGTGGTATTTTTAATGGTAATCAATTGCAGGGAAGTAGCATTGAGCATACCGAAAAATTTAAGGAACTAAGACCAAGTGAATCCAAGTGCAAAGTCTCGCGAAAATCTTCAACAAGAATGAGAACTTCTCCGAGGTCTAAGCATTCTGGTGTCTCGATGAGATCGACTAAAAATGATATGAATGTTGGTAACGATGCGTTTACAAATAAAGTAACCACGGTCACCGAGGAGCACTTGTCAAACTTGGTCCCAGTAATTGCTGACCTCATTTCATTTATTAGAAACAAGGTATATGATTTCGCTATCTTGATAAAAGTCTAATCAATCTTTCATGTACAATTTATGTATCAGGATAATGACTGTGAGATTCGGCCGGTGTCGTCCGCCTCAGTCGAAACGCTACTAGGACTGTTAGGAAAATATGAACCAGCAGCAAGCGATTTGCCTGAGAGTTTAAGCAATTCCAAAAATATGCAGCTAATTTGTCTCTCGTCTGATGAAATCTCTAGCACATTGCCAAAGTACATGGATGCTTCTTGCCAAGCAAAATTGGATAAAATGTCGGATGGCCAATCAGATTCCAGTATCGCAAATGATGCGATGAAGTCTCGTAACCAAAAGAAGGGAAAAAAGGGTTTGATAATGTCCAAAGAATCAGAAGCTGTCATTTTAGATTATCGGGACCGATATCAGGCCTGGTGTCGTGAAAATCCAATGTATTCCAGCAACACTCAAAATAAACCGTGGGAAGTTGTTGCTTGGTAAGAATCAAAGTGCTGCTTGTAATTTTATACATATGTTGAATAAGAAAATACATAATTTCCTCAAACAGGATTTCGGACAAACTGGTAGATGAGTTGATTAACGAGGTATCAAAGGAATTACAAATGGATGATGTCATTAAGAAGCTATTCGACTTGGAATTTCAAGAATTCTGAATATCTGATGTCAAACCAGCTTCGCAAACTTATACAGTGGATACACATAAACGCGTGAATGGCATCGCTGTAACTTTCATAAATTTAGAATGATTTATACTGACTTGGGAGCCTGACTTTTTCTTACTATATATGAATAAACTGTCAACGATTTTATATCTAATTAATTTACTGTGCATTTTGATGTAGTCTCGATATTTACGTGATTTAAAAGACCCTCTCAATCTGTTGCTGTCCGATGCGCCAGTCCAGTACACGCAGAGCGCTTCAGACAAAATGGCGCTTGAGAAAAGAGTATTTGATTTTCGTTCATTTTATTATATTGGCTCTATATCAGTTGTACATTTACGAGAATTCACACCTTATTAACAATAGGAAGATAACCCTCTAATTTATAACTCAGTATCACGATCATAACATGAAACACATGGTTAAAGGTAAATAATAGTGTCACAGGGTATTTAGAATCAGGTAGATCGTGTGATGTAATCGGTTCAGCAGAAAGCGTAATAAAACTTTTTTTCTTATTGTCTTTATTTCCCCATGTGGGGATCCAGTCGTACTCGCAGTAAAGTTCAGAATAGCATTGTATAGAACCCGGATGAAAAGTACATTGTCATTCCGTAAGTAATTATTATTCGTTTGGAAATTAAATAAAGCTACAAATCCGACCATTTAATTATTTAGACATCTAATAACGTGAAATAATATAACTAATTCGAATTGAATTCATAAGGTATTGTAGGTAAACTTTGCTCTACATTTTACTAACTGCATCTTGTTGCCAAACTTTCTAAAAGTCTCGGGTGATGTTAACCGGCTTTAATTTAGGTCGTATCAATTGGCAGAGCGTTACAATTACGTTTCTTCGGACAAAAACAACTTATTTGATCTTAATTGATGAGCATAATTAAACTAAGTAACTGTACAAAGTACCAATAAAATAGAATAATTTTGTAATCTGAGAGTATGGATTATACATATCTTTAAAAAATATAATATTTTGGTTAATGGACAGATGCCAAGGTATAGTTATGAAACGCGTAATTATCTATCATTTTTGTAACTTAATGATCGTACGTGTTGATATTGCTCAGTCTTATCTAACGAAAGATTTGCCATACAAGAATTCAGACGACTTGCCTATTAATCACTATTAGTTTCGAGTCATTCGTTCTTCATAGTTACCAAGTCTTGCATGATTTTTATTCGAATAAAGAAATATTAATCGCTCATTCTATATTGGTATGTCTAGATCGTTTTGATATTCTAAGGAGATTTGAATTTTATTTATAAGCATAGGAGAATCGGCGACTACAGTGACTAATCATTTTATACGTTTGCCGTGTTCGTAAAAAAATTTGTGTCACTATAAATTTGTGAAAATAACACAGAACATATTTTAAGAAATTATTTATGATTATTGATTTTATTTTTTATTACAGACAATGACGGCAGTCCTTATAGCAATGCTCCTCCTAGGAGGAGCACATGCAGCATTTGGGGTTGTAACTTTTGAATCGAGTAATGTGACTATTCATATGAAAGATACTGTTACTGTTAAATTTTCTGCTGATCTTTTAGCAGCTACAGCTACCTCGACAATAAATATTTTTGCTAACAGTTCCAACGAAGGAATTGTCACTGTGAAGACTCCGGACTCCAGTACTATTAAGCCTGGAATTTGGAACAGTAGCATAGAAGTACATGGTGTGTTTTTGGGCAATGCTGATATAGTTTTATATATCACCATTGATAATGTAATTATCTTCTTCATTATTATTTTAAAAAGATAAGAATATAGTAAGTAACCATTCTAACACTGTTTTCATTCAGGTGGTCTACAGTTCCAAATCATTGTCAATCACTGTGATACGTGAAGAGCGTGTTATTGATACTATATTTACAGCAAGTGTGGCTCTTTTGGTATCAATTCTTTATATTAATTTTGGATGTGCCATGGATTGGGATGTTTGTCGAAAAACTTTAAAGAGGCCAATTGGACCGGTCATTGGATTTCTTTGTCAATTTGCTTTTATGCCTGTGGTAATTGTTTATCATTCTCTATCTATACTTTAGCTTATATTTATAAATGTCTTATTAATGAATTTATTCACTAGATGAGTTACGGATTAGGATACCTACTGTTTCCGGATAATGCTGAGATGCAATTAGGTATATTTTTCACTGGTGTAAGTCCTAGTGGTGGGGCCTCAAATATTTGGACTGTTCTTCTCGGTGGTAATCTTAATCTTTCCATAACAATGACCACCATCTGTACACTTGCTGCTTTTGGTAAATATTTAATGGATGGAATGTGTACAAACTGCCCCATGCTACTTGCAAATAACTATTATTTTTTTTTTAAGCAATAATGCCTCTATGGATCTTTACTTTGGGTGCACAAATATTTTCGAGGGGAAATCTGATAATTCCTTATTCGCGCATAGCAATGTTCGCATTCGCTCTTGTGGTACCATTGGCCATTGGCTATTTCATTCAAAAGAAACTTCCACGAGTCTGCACATTGATGGTTCGAATTATGAAACCATTCTCTATTTGTTTGATACTTTTTATTATCATATTTGCAATAGTTACCAATCTCTATTTGTTTCAACTTTTCTCTTGGAGAGTAAGTATTCTATTCTAGTAGTAATCATTTATTTGTACTGCGTTTTCAGTTATTTCTTTTATGCGATTAGATAATTGTCGCTGGTATGGGCCAACCTTGGTTGGGATTTATATTCGGTTACGTGGTATCTTTTATCCTGAGACAACCTCCACTGGATACCAGAGCTATCGCCATCGAGGCAGGAATACAAAATACAGGAATAGCAATTTTCATGCTGAGATTCAGTTTACCACAACCAGCAGCTGACCTCACAACTGGTGAATATAATTTTCCAATCATTTAATAAAATTTGGAAAGCATCAAAATTGATGGGCATCATCTTTCTATTTCCTTTAGTTGCACCTGTGGCTTGCGCGATAATGACACCAATTCCACTAACCATCCTCTACATTATGAAACTTATTGTGGATCGTAGAAAGAAGAAGTTGCGAGCTTCAACGGAAAAACTTCAAGACAATCCACAATCAGTGGTGACTGTAACGTCTTCCGTACCACCGACAATGGCTACGTCATTCGATTAGTCGAACTGGAGAAACTTAAAAACGGTTGTGGATTTATAAATATTTTTTTTTCTAATATCAGTACTCAGAGCAACCTTATATTAAGGCTTGCGCGAATGGAACTTTTTAACAAACGCGTTCTATTGTTATTAATTGTCATGCAATTTTGTAATCCTGAAACGCTTAGTAATTACATGTCCCTATGGCGACTTTCGGACTGAAGGTGTTCAGGTTTAGACTATAGGGCTTTTCCAACTTTGGCATAAATATAATTTATATATTTTATAAACAGACCAGTTTACTCACAAGCGCAAAGCCTATATTCTGGTTGAAGCAATGTTTCCTGTTGGTTAATATTAAGCAATGCAATACTTATAATAATAAATTGACGTACAAAAAATTGATTTTATATCGGTTTTCGAAGGCGAACTCTACTTAAAATGTACCAAAGGGCAGATTTATCTTTATATTAAATTATAGTTTGTTAAAGATAAAAACGTTTCCTTTATTTTACCTTCACATATTGGTACAGGTATTACGTCTGTTTTGGCTGCTCGGTACTTTCCCCATAATCTTGGCTGGAACCTGGAGCATTTTTGGAAGCCATGTTTTTCTTTCTAAGATTACTGTGCCAAATTCCATAGAAAAAGTATATCCCAAGTCCTGTAAGGATACAAGGTAAATTGATTAGTACTAAAAAATGTATGAATACAAAACTACTTACCAATTATCATCCAGATCGCAAAACGTATCCAAGTCATGACATCCAGCATCATCATTAAGTAAATATTAATCAGAATACTGAGAGCGGGTAGGAATGGTACCAGTGGAACCTGAAATCCCAAAATAAATATTTATTATTGTTATTTACTAAATGTATGTTTAATCACTTACTGAAAATGACAATTCCTTTCCAGAGACTGGCTGCAAATTGATGATTATCAAAATTCCAATAAGGATGACCAGGAGAATAACTACAGATATAATGACCCATGCTTCCAGATTTGCAATAGCTCGAAAGTATTGTGAAACAATGGCAGTAAAGACGATGCACAGTATGACTATCAAGTAAACAATTTAGTAATTAAATAGAATGTATAATTTATGAAAGATAAAAGTGGTTTGTTTATCTACTTACAGTAGAAAAATACTAGCCACGTTACAATTTGTGCAGTCAGTCTTGTGGCGTGATGCTGCTTGTTTGCATTAACCAGCTGCATCATAATGACAGAAAAAGATCTCACTTCACGATCATACTTTTTTTCATATCCATCACTCTCTTCGTATCTAAAAAAGACACCATATATTTTATCGACTGACATATTTTTGCGTGTCGTAATTGCTTCACTATTACCTCAATATCAGTACGCAGGCTGCAACTATCGAATATGCCAATAGAGTTCCAATACTCATCATATTAACAAGTTGAGTGAGTTCAAAGATTGCGGCGAGAATTCCTATTAAAAGAATTAAAATAGAGTAAATCATTTCAAACGTATATAATTATTGTGAATTAATGTATAATGATTTACCAGTAAGAACACCAGCAATCAGAGTACCCATAAGCGGAGTTTGGAATCGCTGATTAATTTTTCCCATCCATTGGAAAATCAATCCATCATTCGCCATAGCATAGATAACACGTGGCAGTGGAAACATTGCACCAAGTAAACTATTACGTATTAATATATCATGTAAATTGTATCAGATCATTTTCAGAAACATAATGATTCTCCTCTCACCTAGCACAGAGACCACATATGGCTCCAATGGACACGACCCATTTAGCCCAGTTCCAGCCTATGCGGTCAAATAGATTTGGAAATGGTGCATCAGGATTTTGTTCATAATATGGCAACGCCATGGTAAGAACAGTGGATACACCAAAATACGCCAGAAATATAATAGTGAGTGAAGTCACTATAGCAATGGGAATTGACTTCTGAGGATTCCTCGCCTCTTCACCGGTCGTCGCGACGCAATCGAATCCAATAAATCCATAGAAGCACGTGGCAGCGCCGGTGATGATTCCTGCGATGCCATAAGGAGCGAATCCACCAGTTCCAAAATTGCAACTCTTCTCTGTGCACTCAGGCGTTGTCCTCCAATTAGCAGCATCAGCTTCAAAAATTGAATGAGAAATCAGTAGGAAGAGAAAAAAAGAAAAATTGATCAAGAAGAAAATAGCTTTGACAAAGAACATTATTTCTATGATACGATAATAAAACGTCTAAACGTACCACTGAATGATCCAGCTATTATAACAAAGAGGACCACCGATACATTAATTAAGGTGAAGATATTGTTAGCTAATGAAGATTCCTTAGCACCCACAGCCAGAGCAACTACAAACAAATGATTCGGATAAATGCTACGATATGCAGTTGTATAAGAATAAAGAAAGGCATTAACAAACCAGAAAAGGCAATAGTAATGACAAAGGCGAAAAAGTCTGGATAATCCGAAAGATAATTAATGTCTATAGGTGCTACAGACTGAAATGTATTTCTCATGGTGTTATTAACAAGCGCATCAACGTAGGTACTCAAACCCCGTACGACACTTGCTGACCCAATCATATATTCCAAGATAAGAGTCCATCCAATAAGGAAGGCTATAAATTCTCCCATAGTGACATAGCTGTAGACGTAGGCAGAACCAGCTCTTGGTACCCTAGCGCCAAATTCCGCATAGCACAGACCTGTTGATAATAAGTATATAAAGATATACCGTATCTTTTAAAACGGATTAATGAACGTGAATTTAATCTAAATTTATGTATACCGGCAAACACCGATGCAATGGCTGCTATAGCAAAGGATATGGTAACAGCTGGGCCAGCTACATCGCGGGATACAGATCCTGCCAAGACATAAATCCCTACGCCTAGAGTTGAGCCTACTCCTAAAGCCGTGAGGTCCAACGTCGAAAGACATCTTGCCAATTTTGATTCCAGAGGCGTTGATATTAGCTTTCTTCTGCTAAAAGCCTTGTAGACTGCGTCCAGTCTTAGTATCTTCATCATGTGAATCTATATGTTAAATTAGTAAATCCAATATGAATACTTACAGAGAAATAATAAAATGACAACTATCATTATACATTATATTTACTGATTTATTTCGAACGGTAGCGATGTTCAGTGATACGTTTAATGTCTTTGAAGTAACTCACCATATAAATTTTAGTCAGTTTATAATCCATTTTTAAATACTAATAATGCCGACTTAACGTATCCTTTTCTCCAGTGCAGCACAAGCGCTTAGATACTAACTAAAGGCAAGAGGCAAACCAGTCGCATAATTAAATTGCCTTTAAATCAAAAGCCATCTTCGCCCCCATTCGCGTCTGCCATTCTTTAGAGACTTTTATTTCATTCAATTGGTCAAATTATTGTTCCTTCACCATTGGCAGATCACTCTCTCTCTCTCTCTTTCTCTCTCTCATTCTCTCGCATGAGCACACGTGCTCACTCTCATTTATGCTTCCAGCAAGTCTGAACTTTAATTGTCACTCTTGATGATGACACGCAGTATCATTGGATTGGACCACTTTAAGCAGAACTATGAGATCTGTCTGTCTCTACTCACCTTGTATCGCCAGTCAAAGATAATAAGAACAACTGAAGTATTTTACTTACCCCCCAATATACTTATTTTACTAATCTTGTATCGCGATGAACGATCATAAATCATAGCTATGATTTGATCTTATATAGATTTTGATACTCTTCGAATTCTCTTCAAATACAAGAAGTAAAGTCAAACATACTATTTAATAGCAGGTAACACAATCTTACCTTTAAACAACATTAACAGGTGATCACTCGATAACTGTAGCAAGACAGTGGTTTGTCATATTCTTATGTACTTTATACTTATTGTTACTGATATCTTTGCAAGATAGATTTATTCCTTTAATGAAAGAATGATACACGTGTGAAAAACAAATGTGACAAATTAATAGCTTAAAACTTTTATTTTTTTTTAATTTAGTAGGATGAGCCTCAACGAGGCTTGTATTTCGGTTACTTAACAGTTAGTCAACAATAAAATATTTATTATCAAAATGAGCTTTGTAATAGCGCAAACGCATAAGTGACACAAATAGGCAGCCATGATTATCGCTAGATAAGAAAATCTGATAATCGAAAAGTTTTTAGATTATTTAAAGCAACATATGTAAATTTATATGAGTGAAATAATATAATATACTTCAAATACATCTTCATCTCAATATGTTTTTTATAAATGCAGCAGCATGATTATTGTAAATTGAACTCACATCGCTGTAGCTGGTAAGTCACGCGTACTGAATTTTCTTGTATTTGATCGTATTTAAATTCATTATATGTTGCAAATATAAGCACCACTCGTGTGCTTATAGACGACGTACGGCCATGCAGGGCCACATAATCTTTATAGCTGTCTATCTGGGTAATTGTGAGTTTATTATCAGTCAAATGCCTTATCACCAATGATGTCAGAATAAGAAGACAATCGAGCGTTATTGTAAAAGTATATATTTGTTTGCCAATGGACGGATTACAGTTCCCTTATACTAAAAATGTGTAATTACAAAAATTGGAATGATAAATCGTTAATTAAAAATAATTTTTGTATGCACTCAGCCAGTTTTAAACTAGTTGTCATAGTTTAAAACTTTATAATGAAGCTCTGAGTATAAAAATGATGCATTCGTTTTCTAATTATGATATGTAATCTATGCAAGCTACTACACGCAATCTATTTTGCTATGTGACCTCATGTCAACTTACAGGCCACATGAATATTATAGTGCTGGGTACATACAGGTCGTATGTATAATAGCCATGGTTCATACCGGTGTAGTGAATTATTATTTTGCCATTACTATGACCCGCATTATTCTTGTACTCAATATACTAAAGTGAAAAGAGGTTGCTCTTAGTAGTTCGCGTTTAGTAGCTGACTAAAACGTCAGTTTCCAGAGATATGGCTATAGGCTCAAATGAACTGGCTATCACTGAAAAATCCAGTTTCCAAGTAGTGGTACCAGAGCGACAGTTAAAACTATAAAGAGCCCAGCATGGCTCCTGGTCCCATGTGACTGGAAGGTAACAGAAGAACTTGCACATCAGTTTGTTACACTGAGATAATCGTTAATTTGATACTTGATTACTTACGAATATGTAGTAATTACATCGGTCACCCTGACAACAATCAGAGCAATGCCAATCTTGGTACCATACATACGTACAGTCATCCATAGTTTTTGCTCTGATTCTTTCACATTCGTTCTTTGTTACACATCGTTTTGAGATATAGTATTGCTTTTTGGCACCATGGTGCCAGTACGGAGTACCTAAACGAGAGGAAAAATGATAGTCAAGCAAAATAAGAAGATGGCTTTCTCAAATAGTAGAAATCTCCAGCTTTGACACTCACTTCCCCATTTAATATCTGTCAAACACGTATCTTCACCCTGTTCACAGGTTTTAATGGTATTTAAACACTTTTCAGTGTTACCCTCTTGCTCTGTACACACATAACACTCGAGGGCGTTGGCTGAAAGAACGTTTATAGTAAGCATTACTGTATTGCCTTTTCTCAACTTATAATAGAATACATCAATTATTTGTATAAAGCTTACACAGATTACACACAAATAAAACCAGTAAAATGCAGAACCACCGATAAGGCTTATCCATGTCAGATTATCACATAAACTTTTGTAAATAAAAAGACGCTGTCACACAGGGCGATACAGAGAGAGGTCGTTTACGATATAAAATATGACGTCTATACACTCAACAACCTGTTATCATTGGTTAAAATCATGAATGACGTTAACACAATGGGCGGGGTTGCATGTACTTTTCTGTTTCCCAGTTTCGTTATAGAGTGTGCTAGTGCCTAAAGTAACAGAACAGCTGTCGGTATAAAACAAAGTGTAGCTGTTGGAAATACAGATCAACGTAGATAAAGTCATTTTCCATATTATCACTGAGTTCTTGTCTAAACTCCAACTTCATAATTTCTTGTTTTGTAGGGCAAATTTTAATAGTGTATGTTCAGTCTCTAACTTGGCTGAGTCTGTGGCTCCATGTCTATTATTATATCTATTCTATGAACCTTTGTTCGTCGATTGGCACATATACATAGGAGCTGGATTCCGAATACACAATTTCGTCCAGTGTTCATCCTAAAAGAATATTTCGAATTCTTAAAGTACCGCTGACATCATCGAATAATCTTGAAAATGGTAATATATACATAAGCTAAGTATCGAATGGCTGGTTTAAGGTGTATATGAAGAAGTTAAGATAAAAAAGTTGTACTTGGAACAGAAATGAATAAGAATGACTTGCTTATGAAAACATCTATTTATTCTTGTTCCGAGGTTACGTCATTCTAAGCATCAATGATCATGAGACAATTCTAAAATTCTTCTGTAACGACACAATCAAATTTCCCATTTAGATAATCATAATGGGATGCACGCATCTTAACTTTATATGTGGTGAAAAAAGATATCTAACGCAGGATATCCCTATATTTATTAAATAATTCTCAAGATTTTCACGATAATAAATATAATCCTATACCCAAACAAAATTTAAGCGCCGATCTACGAAGTGCTAAAAAATTGGATAAATAGTCTGATACAAATAAAAATATTTTTTCTCGATTCCAATCGATGCTGTACTTGCATAATATTCATAGAATTATATAAATAATAAAAACTGGTTGCAAGGCCGCACATCCCACAGGGCCAATAACCCCAGAAGACCTACAAAGGGATTTTATACTATACAGCAAAGCCTAACAGAGAAGTAGTCGATTGGAGCCCAGTTTAGTAATCGCGTTTCACGCAATACGAACAGTGGCAACCGGTTTCCCCTCCAGGTTCCAAGTTGTTCCACGTCATTGGCCGCGACAAGACCTAGAAGTAGATATGTAACTTAAAGAAACAAAATAGAAAACTGAAAGATTTCGACCGAGTGCCCGGGAAACGTAAAACGCAAAACACAAGTAGTGGGAGAAAGAAGACTTAAGCACACGCAGACACTATTTTCTTGACAACCGTATACAACGCGAAGAGTGGGGCTGAGAAAAGGTACAAGCGATAGAAGTGCCAGAGGAAGAAAAGTGCGAACAACCAAGGTATAGAAATCCAGAAGAGCAGGGAGCAGAAGTATACAGCTCTTCGCCTGGTAAGCCGCTGTTGGCCAACAGGCTTTACCACGTCGGGCCAGTCTATTCCGTGAAGTTGGTGGGAGTATAGCTGCCCGCCAAGTATCCCGGGTGTTCAGTGAAGTGTCCACCGTCCGGACCGATGATACTCGCGAGTTTAACAGGTGTTTTCAAGTAGCGACGAAGTGAAGTTTACAGTCAGTCGTATATTCCAGTTGGTAGATCAATTAGTGATTTAGAGGAAGCGTCATTGAATGTTATTAATCTTTTGTTTCATGATCGAACAGAGTGCGCGCGTGATATCCCACTTGCCTTCCTCCTCTACCTCTTCTCCCGGTTCGCGTTCCCCCCGCACTCGACTCCCTACCTGCAGGAGGTGACGTTCTCGTAGAAGAGAGTACGCTCAGTGGAGACTCTGCCTCTTAACCGGATTGTGTTGAAACTCTTATAAACGTTACGCGTACATAGAACATGATGACTGAGACCGTCGTGACAGTGCAGGACGCGCCGAGCAATAATGCCAACAATCCTAGACAAACGCCGACCGTTAAAAGTGATCCAGGTCAGCGAAGTATATTGGCTGGGATCACTATCAATGTGCTCTACTTGAAGACTATACCAGGAATCATCAAGCTAGTTCAGCTGGTGAGTTATCGAGTGATTTTATTTTTCTATTAAACGAAGTTATATTATGTTTTCTTCTTTCGAGACTGAGTATTGTTGTGACTTCTTTTTTTTCTTGTTTATCTCTTTCTCGAAGCTCTACAGATAATCGAGATCGTATCGACTGAGAGAAGGTGACCGTTAGTTTAGCACGAGACGCGCTTTTATTCCTGGAACGAGATCGTTTATCGTTTCGTGACCTCCTCGGAGGGAAAGGTCCCGTTAATTGTAGGACAGTTGGTACTGCTTCTTTCTTTTAATGTTTCTCCTTCTCTACGTCGCAGGATTGACTCTTCGCTCTTTACGGCGTGACTCCTTCCGCGTTGGCAGGCACAGCTGCACTCGGGCATTTCTTTTAGAGCCGTTTCATTTCTATGATGCCTTCTTGGACAATTGCCAATTTCGAAAGTGGCAGTTGAGAGTTTATCATAAAATTTTTACAAGTGGATCTTTCCGATTCTCATTTTTCATGGGTTCCTACGACGGTTTTAAGACTTAAGAATCGCAATACTAATACTTCACGTTTTCCATCGTATAGCACTAATTATAGAACGCATGGTGAATTTTGTCGTATAACCTCAAAAAGTATATACATATCGTTTTTCTTTCCCATCGATGCTATAGATATACTGATAGCAATGACTCAACTTACTTTCATTGAAGGTTAGATAACCTATCGTTATCATCGGATCAATGATGAAGCAATAAAAAAATAAAATGAAAATTACCCTTAATTCATAATTAAATTATTCAATTAATAAAATTTGTATTTAGCGATCATTTCTGAAATTTTTCCAACTTAATACAACCTATTACTAGCCATTTAATATACTGTACAGTCAATTCACTATTTTGTCAGTTTCCAACATTCTAATCGTATTCATATACAATTCCGTCTCAGTATATAAAATACCCTAAGTGCCGTTCCAACAAACTGGTCTCTTTACATAATTTATAAACGTGAAATTTCATTGGAATTTCACGAGACACACCCGTTACATACGTTTCCCACAGGAAACGCTGATTAACCAGATTTCGCATTTCGCCAAAGCAATTCAATATCTCGCAAAGTCCAGCAACTGTTTATTCAAAATGATCTTTCCTATAGTGGTGGGAAAAAAAAATTATCATTCACCCACTTTGCATCGAATCGCGTAGCAGAATATAAATAGTATCACACTAAATATAATCTCTATACCATGTTCGTGCTAACTCTCTTCCTTTTCCCCGGTTCTTCACGACTCGGTCGGCTGAGAATTAAAAAAAACCTCGCGCTAATGCTTGCACAATGTCGGGGAAACATAAACGTGTGTACTAAAGGTACGTACACACTAAAGTTATACGCATGGCTTAGAGCGTGACGTTGAACCTGCACCGGCACAACTGTATAACGGTACATCAGATATATATATATTATATATACACATAGCATATAACATAGTACAAGACATAAAATATCGTTTCTATTAATGAAATCTTTTTAACGAATTTCCGCAAGCGAGTTTCTAAACGTTTAACGCAGCATAAGCATACTTTTTCTTTTGTAACAATAAAGAATCCCATTTGAACGCCAGAAACGCACTGTATCCTAGAAGTCATTGGTATTAAGTTCTTTAAATAAATTTTATCACTTTCAACAAATTAGCCGTTAACCAACATAGGTATAGACATAAGAGTGTGACAAAAAAGAGATATTAAAAAATTATTATTTACGTGTCCTTATTATAATTATCAATACTTTTATTAAGAATTTTAATACTTCTTGTTTCAATTTCTCATATAAGATCGCGATCGATCGTAATGATTCGAGAGTTTAGATATTTTGTATTCATATAATATCCAATCGACTTCTTCACTTTATTGAATCCACATGCCACTGCGCGTGCATCTAAATATCGTTTTTCATCAGATTCAGCGTCACGCGTACTTTTTACTATCAATTCAGAACACGGTACGCCATAATGACTTTCTCCAGTTACCGCATTAATTCCGCGGGACGTTTCCGCGTGCTGAAAAATACGGTCGAGAAATCTCAACGTTACACGGAGCCAACGAGACGGTCGAGTAGACATACGATCAGGATGTAAGAAATAAATAAAAATTCCTAAACTGCCTAAATGAACTGTGCGTGAACTTTTGGCTCAAATTTCTATCTGTCTAAAAAAAAAATTTTTTTTTTAAATGCTCTGCTGCAACGTGACGTGACAGCCGTATATAGTTACAGATACACGCGAAGCGTTACCATAATCTTGAAGCGATGACGCGTTTCTATGGCCTTGAATGATTAATAATAATAATAATAATAATAATAATGAATTATATATATATTCAAAAAATTAATTCTTATCACGTGGTATCAATTCTCTTTTGTCAATCTGCTGTTATCAAACGGTAACCTGAAATTTCGATCAATCGTTCCCGTTCGTCATGTTGAATCAAAGAAGACCGTACATGTCCATCTACGTATAGCGCTGCCCATACGTGGCGTCCCACTTAAGCGAACGCCTATGTCTCTACAGCCTTATACCGGCTCTTCCAGCAACGGTATCGGAGTCCATTCATTTAGAATTCAAAATGTCCTTGGCTGGTGACAGACACGCTTCTTTACACGGTGCACCTTCCGGTCCCACGTATGTACGAAACCCACGTGCCCATTCTGACCTACACTTTAGTGAAAAATCATCCGATTCCTACCTTAAAAGCAATATCGAGTAATTTTAATAATTAAAAATTAATTTAAAAAATATAATTTGCTTGACGTTTTGAAATCGTCAATCGAAAATTTTCATCAGGATTTCGAAACAGAATTTAGATGATAAAACGATCGTATGCCTATTTTAATAATGATATACGACAGTCTTGCCAACTTTTTTTTTTTAGTCGAATTTGGCAATGTGCAGTTCCGTCTAACAAACAGTGTGTTAGGATTTGTGATGTTACGTTCAGATCTCATTCTACACAGGTTTCACATGTCTTTGGTAGGTACATGGCAGTATGTGACACACTAGTTAATATTACTGCCGTAATAAAATTAGGCGCAGTTTTAGAGGTGACATTGAATTTGCGTGGGACCACTAGGTCAATTTATACGATCGTTTTGTATCAACGTAATAGTTATTCTATATAGTGGGTGGTTACTCATAGCGGATTACATATGCGTATGTTAAGTGTACGTCATGTATAGACAGAATGAGGATTTTTGAATAAAATTATATATTTTTCGCAAAAAAGAAAAGTCATTCGATCGATAGCACGACCTGTCACGGTTCGATAAAACTGGTCAACTTCCGGTGAGAAAAGCTAACCGCCCTATCTACATCCGCTTGCGCGGCTAATATGCTTTCTTAAGTTTTCCCCTATGCACGTAAGCTTCGTTTGTGAGTAAACCGCGTCAGTCCCATTTCCTTAACGATTATATTTATCGGGAACGAAGTATATTATTTTTAGCACGGACGAACGAGTTAGCCGAAATAGACTTTTATTGTTCTTCGAATTTTTCTTTATTTTACCGAAGGACGCATATCTATTTCCCAAATAGACTATTCATGGTAACTTTTATAGTTCCGACGATACGTCGTCATTCAGGTCATGGCAATGCAAATGCATTTCTGAGTGAACGTGGGAAACGTTGTGAACGGGGTCTTAATGCAACCTCGTATCTGAACACGCATCTGATACATATTCCGAGTGATTACAAAAGCGCCACAGGATAGCTGCATCGCGTCATCATCTAATTTAATAGGAAAATAAAATTTAAAAATACCTTTATTGCCCTGGGAATGGTCGCCTGATTTTGCAATTCATTTAAAAAGCATCGAATCGACGTCTCACCCTGCGCCTCTACTTCCGGCTTGATTGACATATAGCTATTTTTCTAAATCGATCCAAGCTTTTTAATCGCGATGCATTTCCAAACGCTCCTACGTCTTTAACAGGTACACGTAGATTATTATAGAAAGTATTAGTCACGTCTGCCTTTATTTACTTCTTTACGTTACTTCCATATGTCTGCTACACTTATCCAGAGAAATAATTCATAAAAAATGACATTACATTACCAACGTGCGAAACTGGATCTTTCATGGACCACAGTACGGAGATACATCCGATATCTCTTATCACCCACGCCACACAACATTTAGTCAGAAAATTACGCAACTTCAATGACCTTGTTCCTGCCTCGTTGTCACAGTCCACGATATACCGGGTAGGTATTTTCACTCTATGCAACGCTCGTGTACAAATGCTAGTATGTACAGCTATGTACAAGGACATGCCGCGCCTTGGTATTTACATGGTTACTCCTGCTCATATGTATATCTATATACCGCTTCACACATCATTTATGTATGTATAGCGGGATTCTGGTCGGTTTTGTGGACAGAGCAATAATTAAATTCATCGACTCGATTACACGGCCGCGTACGTTACTCGTCCAATGAACCTTAGTCAATTGTGCCAGTTCAAAGCGTGCAACCCACTTTTGAAAATTCTTCATCGACAGACCGCCGCTCTTCAGCCCTAAACATGGTTTTTCTCCTTTTCTTCGGTCAGCTTGAAATGTAAACACAGACCGGGGTAAGCTGATTAGTGTTCCCCGGCTAGCCGAGCGGCCTGGCCACGGGCCAAATCAAACAAGTCGAGGTGGCGGTTAGAACAATTTTTTCATTCTCTTCTCTTTACTTACCCACGCGAATTTCAGACCACGTTTCGCAAGGTTACGAGTTAGAAGATCGTTTGTGTAGATTTGCTGTTTTCTTTGCCGAGAGACGCCACGAGACGTCCTTCATGTTGATTTGCAAATTTGTGTTTTTGTTCGGCTTGTCTTGCATACAGCCAATGGCAATTATGTAGCTTTACTATGGATGGGATTTGGACGGCTCAACACCGTTGGGACGATTGAAGTCAACACTCTAATTTTTTGAAATGACTGTAGATATGTTGTCAGGAATTGAATACATATATGTAACTTTGTAAATGACGATAAAAGGTATTTACGCAGTATCGTTATTTTGCAATGATTATATTTAGGTCATTCGATTATAATGACGTTATGAGCGTTTCAATAATTATCTGCAGATAGAAACGTACCGACCAGAACCCGACCCGAACTTGACGATAACTCTAATGCTAAATTCGATGATCTAATACAATGATTTCCACTGTGACGAGATTGTCGTGTTTTTTTTTCCTATTCTTAGAGGTGATGCGGATTCACACACGTACGTAGATAGCTTGATGGTGGCGATACACGCCGAGCGCATAATATTGTTTTCACGAAGATTCGACGCACGCGATATCCTTGAGAGAAACGGCTACTTATTACCTACCTGCGTCGCTGCGATGAAAAGTCGCCAATCGACATTTATTTTTCGTTCATTTTTCTTTTACGTGTTACGTCGTGTCGTTCTTTATTACTTTTTAGCTCGTGCTGATGTATGTATGTATATATTTACCAGCGTGTACGTTTTACGTACTAAATTTCAACTGTCGCAACGGTCGCTGCGCGAGCGCGTGTGCGCAGAAGTATTTTCCTTTTTCTTCGAAAGGCACGATCGGTACGCACGTGCGTATATTTAGAGTCAGTGACATTCGCTTGTTGCTTTCTGGTACGTGTACCGGGTATGCAGGATCTTAAAAGGTCAGCAGCAGATCTTTCTATAGAATATTCTATGCGGAATTGACGAAACTACGTTTCTCTTCTTTTCTTTTACCTCCAACTCCTTTCTCGATTCATTCCGAAACGTTTTCTTCTGGCCGAGTCTAGTTTATTCACGACTTTCGATCGCGGCTGGAATTTATTGAACGCTTTGCACGGCACACACTCCGGGATACGTAACACACGTATTTAGTTACACGACTGCTCCTTCTCGATCTTCGACAAAAGGAGAAATTACTGCGTGAGTGTTAAATTCCACAATGACGCACGTCCACGATTACGTTACCTTGCACATTGTGCCCGATGGATATCATGGAATCTGAAGTTTTACAAAACGGTATAAAATTTTTCTGTCAATCTACCCTATATTCATTCTATGTTTTTTCTCAATATCTCGTTGATTATCTGATTATATTTTATCATCTGATACGAGAAGATACATTGAAATGTACTTTGGGAGACAATTATCATTGAAACCAACACACTGCCTTGCAGTATTACTTGAGTAGAACATACGTTAAGGTTAGTGTGCGTAATATGGAATCCGTATGAAGGCACCTTTATTCCTTTAATACGCATGGATACAGGGAGTAAGGTTTGATCAATATTTCTAGTCACAACTGTACTGAAATTCCATTCGTAATGTGCAGTCTGAAACGAAAATGTCCGGAAAGCAGGTTGAGTGGCAGCTGAGTTGGTTGGCACTCGATGAAAGTATTGAGGACACCGTGCATCTTCACTTGACAAAAGAGACACAACGCGTCCTGGGTTGTGCTATAGGCGAAGACGTTTTTCTTGAGTATCCGTGGGCGTACATTCCCCAGCATCTTGTGAAAGGACTGACGAACCAAGATGCCTCAGGTCTTGAGTCTATTCGTGAGAGAATCATGAAATACGAAGGGGAGTATTTCCTTGTCGGATACGCCTCCACTGAGCTGGACTCCACCAGCTACGTCATCTGCTCGACGGAAGATGCTCGCGACAGGATACGTCGTAGGAATCGTGAGATCACCATGAAGATCATCGCCAAGGTTGACAACATGGTTCGAAAAACTGCCAGATCCTGGGTATCTCGTGGCAGCGAGCTCGAGGTCGACCAGACCGTCCCTGTCAAAAGTAGGCCACTGTTCGAGGTTGAAATATGTTTACCTACTCATCTTCTGGGAGAGCCTCGCCAGTTGGCCGGACGTTCCGCTGACGATGCCAGAGACGGTTACATTAAGATTGTTCCTCGTTTTGAAAAATTTGACAACATTTCTATGAATCTAATATCCAAGTGTGTTCAGACTCATTTGCCAGGGCAGGAGGTCAGCGTTCAGACGTATCCTGGATACCCAAAACGTGTTTGGAGTCAATATGAGTACGAGTATACGATTCCGGAAATGGAGTATAAGGACGAGGACGACCAAGAGGAAGAATTGCAGAAGGGTGAAACTGCAGAGGACGCAGGAGAGGAAAAGGAGGTGATAGTCGAGAAGAAAAAAGCTTTGGAAAAATTTTTGGAATCTCACGCCAACGAGATGATTGAAACTATCAGATACAACGCGGCTATCAATATGCACAGTAATGATATCACTGAGCTTGTTCGTGATCCTGCACGAGATACTGTACCGAAAAATCCTATGGTTTATCAAGAGTATCAATCCTTTATTGATCTTGCTTTCACGCGAGGTAAAATTATATCTGATGTTTCTTGGCATCCTTGTCTCACAGGAACTGCTGCCGTTTGTTACACACACGTTTCCGGTTGTGGTTTGATACAGAAATCAACGGAAGCCCATTGGACCAAGTGTGATTTAAATTCATCCGCGTTAGTATGGTCGTTTTTGGATTACTTGCATCCAAAAATTGTACTTGAGGATTTTAGGGAAGTTAGTTCACTGTCCTTTTGTCCTTTTAGGGAAGATATTATCGTGGGAGGGTGCACAAATGGACAGATTGTTATCTGGTATCTTGCGGACAGTTTACGAAGTGTTCTTGAGAAGCAGAGCGATACGGGTGATGAGTGGTCAGTTTCAAAGACATTGAGGTTGCCCGTGATTGCCGCTTCTAACAGGCTTCAATCTCATTCCTTAAGTATTCGAAAAATTCACTGGCTTCCGACCAACTATCAGGTAGAGTCTGATGGTAAATTATCAAAACTTACCGAAGAAACGAGTCTTCAGTTTATGACAATTTCCGAAGACGGTTGCATTGCATTTTGGGATCTTTGCTGGCAACCAGTATCCATTTCATCTCCCAAGCCAGTCAAAACCACGTTGAAAACCGTTAATACCATTACCGAGAACAATTTGAAAAATTTGGACGGTATCCTCAAACCCATTTACCGTGTGCACATACAGCTTACAAAAGAAAGTCCAAATTTCATACCGCTTAGTCTACACGTATCTGCTCCTAATTTTTTTTTGGAAAAAATCTATCACGATATATCTGTAGAGGATCAGTTTGATCTTTCCAAGGTTAAAAGGTTCTCCATTAAGTTGGACAAATCGGAAGACACCTTCACGAGAATGTTCTGGATTGGAACTGTGGAAGGAGATTTTATGATTTGCACCTGGGAAGGTCACGAGTTCAGTACCGAAGTGGCATCTTCTGAAATTTCCAAAATAACTAATCGGAGCGCAGTTCACGATGGTCCCGTGATTGATATAAGGAGATGTCCTCACATGCATGAAATTTTACTAACTATTGGTGGTCACGTGTTCGCCGTGTGGAAAGATGACTTTCTGGACAGTCCGTTATTCTGGCGAAGAAGATCCTGCCGTTATACAGCTTGTAGCTGGAGTAGTAAACCAGCCATTTTTTTAGTAGCCAGACACGATGGCACTCTGGAGACTTGGGATATCCGTTTTGATACCAAGGAGCCAGTATTCTTGCAGACCATTTCCAGCAAGTCTATAACAGGATTGTATCTACACGTGTTGCCTACTGCGCGGAGTCTCATTGGCGTTGGCGACGGCAACGGCGCCTTTCGGGTGTTTTTGGAACCAGAGGAATTTACCGAGGAACTTACCGACAGAGCGGCATGGTTTCGCGAATTTGTGACACACGAATTGTCGAGGAAGCGAGAATTTTTAAAATGGCAGAACGACTACCTGACGAGTGATGGTAAAGCGCTGGAACGAAAATCTGCGAGAATTGCCGAGGAAGCCCGAAGGAAGCACGAAGAAGCTCGGGAAAAATTTCAGAAGGAACAAAGAGAATTGGCAAGAATTGAAGAGGAGCGCCGGTTACGTAACATGCCAATGTCGAAAGCGGCTATTTGGAAACGTGCCGATTATGAGAGGATGAAGACTGTTTTGTTGAAGAAGAAGAATCTTGTTCCGGAGGAACTGGAAGTGGCGAGACGTCCTTTGGTGTTACAGCAAGAGGAGAGAATTCGAAAATTGGCTAAAGCCAAAAAGGAGTGCGCGCTGCATGAAAAATATTTTTCTGCAGCTGTATCTTTGGAATTTCCTGATCAGCAGAAACGTGATTCCACGACAGGAGCAATTCTTGAAGACAATCACGAAAAGAGCTTATCAGACATTCGCGAAATGGATAAAAATGAATTTTTCAACATTCAAAATGAGTTTAGTAACCGCATTAAGTCCGATTCCAAAAGTCCTAAATTCGATTGGAACTTTGCAATGAGAGAAGGAACCAAGAGACTAGAACACCTGAATATTACAGAATTCTCAAAGAGCCTAAGGAAAAGGGAACGTCTGTCACGTGTACTTCAGAAGAATAAAATAAAAAATGACGAAGCCGTTTGAAGTTCATCCCAATACGATATTTGGACTTTTGAATATCTTATCTTCAAATGTAATTTAATCTTAGTGATTACATAGGACAAGATAATTTAGGAATTACTTTGAAATGCTAAATCTTGACGTATCATATGTTTCTAAACTGCCTGGCATTTAAAATTATTAAATGCAGAAAAATCTTACTGATAACAGTATCAGACACTTCATAATTAATTAACATATGTCTTCCGCTTTTGTTTCAGGTAATTGCTATAATTATTATGAGCTGTACGACCCCGCTGACTGTTGCTGCTACACACTGGTTTCTATTCGTCGTATCGACGTCATTCATAGCAACTCTCATCTGGGTCTTTGTTTACGTACTGTCAATCCGGGAAACACTGAAGCTACCAATTAATTGGATTCTCACCGTAAGTTCGAATAAAATTGTTTAGAATCAGCATTATTAAAAAATATATATGTTACAGGAATTATTGAATACAGGATTGGCTACTGTTCTGTACGCAACAGCATTTATCGCACAACTGTCAGTTTGGCCTGCGATTTATGGCCATTATTACAGAGGGGGTAATATTGCTGCTGGAGTACGTATAATACAGTTCAATCCATCATTAATGCAAATGACCTTCAATTTTATTATTACTATATATTTCTTCTTCGTTCTCAGATTTTTGCCATCTTTAACACCATTGCATACGCAGCGGGAACGTATTTCCTTTACCTTGAATGGAAAAATACTAACAACCAATGAAAATAAAAAATCGTGTGCTACTCCGTTGACAGTTCAGTCGACTGCGCAGATCTTTAAAAACTCCCGTCTCGATCCGTCGATTGCAGCGCGATCTGGAAGGTATTTAAGGTACCTAGCGGAAATGACGGAGGCCACAATTAGTCCGGAATGGCCTTGGCGAACTAATTTCGTAGCGTATCGAAATGGAAACTTTGTACCTATGCTTTAGTCTAGTTTTAATCCGTCTACACCAGAAACATGGTGATCGTTCGCTTGGATTTTAAAGAAGACAACAGTTACGGAATGGAGATTGAAAAACAAGAAAATTTATGTCACATTTTTACTCACGAATTATTTCAAGAATTTAAGATATATCGGGTAAAATTGAAAATGGCCGAAATGTGCATTAAATAATGTACGCAGAATATTTTTTATACGTAACGCCGTGTTACTAATTTTTCTTGAGCAGCGTAATGAATATTCATTCTAGTTATGAACTATAAACTACAACATTTATAATGGGCTTCTGTATCTTTCAGTTTCGATATATGTTAAATTCGTCGACGTGAGTATCCGTCGAATTAGCACAGTGTGAACGTGGCTTAAGGATTGATGCGAAGAACCTTTTATTCTCTAAGTCGTAGCGAATGATCTCCTGAAAAGCAAAGAGAACCAAAATACGATAAATAATACGCTATTGAAGTAGGACATTCATGCATGATGGTTTGCGTATCAAAGAGACTCGTATATTAATATATAAATATATCAATGCATCGAAATTACGAGAGAACGAGTTTATTTTGCTATTGTTCATTTTTATCTTTTCAAAATTAGACCTCGGAGTAATAGGATACAAACTTATCTTTTTTCTTTTGTTAACTAATCCTCATTTTCCCCTGGTATGAAAATCCTCCAATTTCGATATCGTTCGTATTCATTCATGAAAACTGGACATTATTTTTTTAAATTACCCTTACAAATAGTACAATCATTGTTCATCGACATCCCTCAAATGATTTAAGTGTACCAGCGCCATCTTGAAATTTTGTATAGACTTCAAAATCGACCAATTAAATTATTTAAGAAACATTCGTATCGAGATATTGTTTAATCACGAAGTGCCTTAACGTCTTTCACCGTTTCAAGATGTCGTCGGTAAATTTAATTTTTTTTTTACGCATAATTCTACCACGTTAGTTTTACGGCAGGTCAATATACAATGAAGTGTTTCTTTTGAAAACAATGATGTATCACACGGTTCTTGTTGTTCGAAAATAATATTTATGATTCATCATAATAAATATCGGCGCATTTATATCGGACAACTAATTGTACAATGAGAATTAAAATAATTATAACTAAATATTAAATGTACAGGCTTGTCCATAATTTTAATATTCTATTGTATAATCAATATCCATCCTATTTCTTCTTCATTATTACTTTTTTTTGTATATTGTCGTCGTGACGCCGATATTGTATTTACACAAAATTACTATAGCATCAAAATGCATTTACCTAATCTAACAAGCGATTCTAACGAAAGTGTTGTACAACATTATTATTTGTGAAAAAAAAAGAAAAACCTAATACACATATATCGTTATTAATTATGTATTATTATATCATATATATATATATATATATTACAGATATACATATATAATGTTTGATATTCTAATTATCTCTTATTGTTCTCTATACTCTATTCGTTAAATTTTATTTATTTCCCAAACTAGGAATTTTAATCAATAAAGTATCGAACGCGTTCCAGTACCGTTTCTATTTTTATTATCTATAACGTCTTAACCTCCCAACCTATGCTACTGTATATTTGACACATGTGGGTAGATCCTAATACTGTCACCAATGTAAAAGAGACAGATACTGGAGTTATTGTGTCTCAAGAATTCGTTTAGCTACCTTGAAAAAATAATGTGAAATTTCAATACATAAAATTCCAAGGCTTATATACAGGGAGTAGGATAAATGTCAAACAGTGTTTATACGTACAAAATTTGAGGAATGATTTTGAAAAAAATGTATGCATAGAATTGTAAATAATTTAATTATTTCTATTATTTATACACAGAAACTTTATGCCCACCTGTATTATCATGTGCGAGACTGCATACCAGTGCTTATCAATAATTGTCTTACACCCTTTATATCTTACGTATGTATTTCGGTGGCGCGTGTGGCGATATGATATCATCAATGACGTCAACCTACTGTACGGTGAGCGTCAGGTTATAACGCAAGCGTGCGTTTCAGTCAATCGCGGGCAGCCGCCGGATCTCAACAACTCTTCCATAAGGTTAGTTCGTCGAGAAATATAATGCTGAGATGATTAATTGTGTGATCTGATGATTCTTTGTGAATAATTAACATCGTTTGTTATAATTTAATTGATCTTAATGTGACCGTATGCTCTATAAATAGAATCATGACATTTGAGAACCGTGTCAATAGACTTTGATTAATCCAATTATTTCTTCTGATCGTCGAGATTGTATATTCGTATACGTTTTAGTGAAATAAATATGGATCAGCTGTCTATTTCACGGATGACATTTTTGTAGACTGTTTTTTAAAAACTATTGAGATTCTTGGAAATACCAGAAAAAAGAAGGAACTGTTAGTGCTAGATGGACGGAAGGCTATTGATATATCTTTTAAATATAACCGATGACGACATACCAATGTTGTGTATGCATACAAATGTATGTACCTATGTTCAGACATTATTCTTGGAATTGGAGGATTAATGAGATAGGATTTCCCCTAACTGATTTCGCTTCAAGTTATTAATTCTAAAGTATTAATGTGACGCTTCTTAAAAATTAGTGTAATTTTATTAGAGTAGTTGTGTTGAAGAATAAGTTTTCAGTGAAATACAAATTTCAATCATCTTTGAAAACTTCGATTTGTACTTTTGCTTCATTCACATTAACAAATCAATATGATTACGTTGTCACTGATAAGATTAAAAGGCAGCAAATTTTTTGAGCGATAACACTGTAAGGAAATGCAATTAGATCATCTGATATTTCGCGATTTCATGTTTCATAAAAATTCTTAAAGCTTTCAACGATGTACGTATTGATTCCATGACGCGCCTTAAAGGGCATAGTGGCGCCACCGTCGACGAAGCTTCGTCATGGCGTCACGCCTATACTCAAAAATGCAATAACAATAGTGCTCAAGAATATATGAATAAAAAAATTCAAAGTAAAAAAATTAATTTTAGTCACGATAAACTCAAAGTCGAAATTCTGCGATTCTATCTATAAAAGTTATGGTCTCCAGGACTATTTTAGTCGCGTTCACTGTGAGCACTCTGAAGTATCTCAAAGTAGGTCACGTGCTACGAAAACTTGGCCTTGTACCTGTTTCCATAAAAGTCCTGCCTCACGATCCCCATCACGCAGTAACTAGGGAAGATAAGCGTCGAATTACATTACATGTGGACCTCGTAACTTTCACACGTAGATTCGTCTTACAAAATTCATCAATGATACATTTTTTTCAGATTCGTCAAAAAATCTTCTCATGATGTCTCACTCGGTAACCATCAGGACGGCGACGGTAACAACGAACTCGTCAGCCATCATTATCAACACTGGCTATCTAAAGTCTTTCAATGGACTACTAAAGTTCCTACAACTGGTCAGTAACCGGAAATTGATAATTTAACGATAAGTCTAATCAGCTGAGTTACGTATTGCGACGTATTCTCGTAACAGATTAATAAAAAATTACGAAAGGCCGACCAATTTATTCTTTTATAAAATTAATATGTTTTATCATTACATTCATGTTTCAGGCTCTGGGTATCGTCTGCGTGGGAATTATGGGTCATGAATTTAATGAAAAAATATACGTGCGCTCGACTGCCGATCTTTTCTTTTTACTTATCGTCACGACCTTCATGATAGCCACGTTTATTCTCATTATTTCATGCCTGGCGTCGATATCCACGGAATCTATTATATCCAAAACGATCTATGTGAGTGACTGATTGATTTTATTATAACACGGACATGAATCATTATCGATATTAAATTTTTATACAGGAACTGATATACCATTCGATCGGTTTTGGTCTACTACTTGCATGTTCCTTGACATTGTTGGTTCGGGTGAACGATAACAAATATTGGAGAGATCACGATTTGCTGTTGGGAGCCTCAGTGAGTTTTTAAAAGATTAATTCTTAATATATTATTCATATATATTTATTATGGTTAATAATATTATTGTTTAAATTATTATTTTCAGATTTGTGGACTAATCAACTCAGCTCTTTATTTACTCAATACTATAATGGCGGTCCGAACTTATAGAGGACTTTAAATTTGAAAAATAATTTTCCAAAGTTTTTTTTGGGAATCTTTTTGACTCTGCTTTAACAATTTATACGTAATAGTTCCGCGTACTGTTTTGTGATTCAAATGATAGTTGTGAAATTACATAATTTTTCTTTATACTATATTTCTACGAGTAAACTTTTTAGATTACGGTTTTTAAAAAAATTTCGTACACTGGTACTTATTACATAATACGAATATCTTGTCTCAAATGCTTTTGACTCGGCGTTTGAATAACTTGCAGAAATTTCCTGTTCTGCAGACGAATCGATAGTAAAGACTGCGCCTTGAAGGGATATCGAAACTTTTGCCACGGAAATATCGTTCGCTATTTTATATACACGGATTTTGATATTTGTGATATTTTTACATTTATAGACTACTGTGCCATTTGTCGCTCACGTTGAAGGATTCTCGAAAGAAAATTCTTCACTGCGGCGAATCAAGAAAACTTATATACAAAAACAGAAACACAATGTATACATTGAATCTTAACTAATGAAAATGATAAATTAGTGTTGCAGGGTTACATCATAAATGTTCCTATAACAATGCTTTTATATTTCATATAAAAATTCATATTTTACATTACACTGATAATAATGTAGATGAAAATTATTTATTGAGTGTCCATTGTAATATTTATATTGAATAAAATCGACTTGTCGAATGTAATACAATACCAAAGTATTCGATGCATGTGAATGCAATTCCTAAAATTTCCACGTCAGGTTAAATGCAGATTAAAAAATTATAACGAAATGCAATTTCTATATTGAATATTCAAAGATACCAATGATCTTAACATTTTTTATTTTTTTTATTTCCATCTGCATTGCCCGCCATAATATCCTGTCGGCGCGTGCCAGAAATAGACGTTCCCTCATTTTATATATGCAACGCAGGGGGTGCAACGACACGCGTGCATCGTGTATGCATCCACGAAAAGACCAAGGGAGAAGTCAGTTCATTTGAAAGTCCGAAAGATCGCAGACGTGTAGTGTATATGTGTCTAATATAAATGCATTCCGACGCAGTGGAATTTTAATAAATATTTGATCTTTGTACAATAAACGTCGTGAAATCAATAAAAATTGCATATAATCTTCATTTTTGACAAAATAAATATATTTTTAACAGCCTGCCAGAAGGTGAACGTACGCACGTGTACTTGCTATTATAAATAGGAATAATCGAACACAAAAAGAAAATTGTCAAATTATAATAAATCAAATACAGATCTATATAATAACTTGTGAGAGATACATAATAAAAATATATACATAAAATTGAATTAAACTGTACAATATTTTGAAACAAATAATACACACAAAGGAACAAACCTATTAGGTAAATGCATACCGGAAGTATCTTAATTAACGTATACGTTTAACGAACCCACTGGGCCCCAACGAGTTTTATTAGATAAACGAAGGAATTGAGAATGGGCAGAAGCAGTACTGGACCGGTGATCAGAATGTCTTCCGGAAGTCACGGTGCAGGTGGGATCGAGTGTTGCTTTTGCAGATGCTGCACATGCATTCATATTGAATTTTTAAAAACGTCACCAGGAATAATCAAAATAAGCGAAACGGTAATTTTTTTTAAATAAATAATTCTCTCGGTGTGTACAGGTCGTTTCAATATTTTTTTTTCTATCTTTAATTCAGATAATTAGCGGTCTTATTCAAAGTCTACTGATCAATTACGGACTTAGGTATAGTGCCACCATTGGCTCGGCATTTGAAGGTTCGCTCACAACGGCTTCCGCCTGTTTCCTCACTTCCTCTGTGCTTCTTGCTTGCTACGTTATTTCTGAGAAATCATACAGGCTCGTTCGGTCATCGCTTTTCGTGAGTGAAATGTTATCATGACATTTGCCTGTTATCAGCTTGAAATATTTGTGATATTTTTTTTGTTTCCTTTGCTCCAACAGGAATTGATGTTCAACTCTCTGGCGTGCTTTCTCTATATGAGCTCAGCATCGTATTTGGCTTTTTCAACGAAAATGTTTCTTTGGGGTCAGTATCTCTTGACTCCTGGTTTCGACGTTTATCCCGCTATGACAGCAGCTTATGTGAGTATATCATTAATTAAATTAATTCTTTAATTAATCTTATAGTTATCACCATTGTTCTTATTTTCATCGTTTACTTTGTTACAGCTACTTAGTGGCGTAGTCGGACTGTTACACGGGGCTGATGCGTATTTTTCATATATTCATTACAGAGGTGGAAGATAATTTAATTAATTAATTTTTAACGCGTAAAAACATTCGTAAGATAAACGGCAGTGTATATTAATCTTTTATCACAAGCGGCAGTAATTTCATGATAAGCGTATTAGCATATTCAATTTTATTCTTATTGCACAATTATTTATAGCCATAATTCAATGGTGGACGTGCCATGTTAGTCTATATTTAAAAAGCATTTTGTTGGAGTGTCTTATTGTTATTAGACACACCACGTGCTTACTTCTGGGTTAAGAACATTGATAGGGGATATATTTATATATGTATAGTTATTGACAGGTTCGATAAATGAATAAATAAAATGCCTATCGATTCGTAAAACGTAGCAATATATGTAAACTGATAAATACTGGTATCGATCATTCTTGTAGTTGAGGAATTTTTGAAAAAATAAAAAATATTTATTAATAAAGTCTTATTTTTGAAACCCTGTTGATTTTTTGAACATTAAAATTGAATATATTTTCGAAAAAAAAATGTATATTCTCAGTTCACCATATGAATTGAACAATGGAATCGTAAAATTATTTTTTTTATCGTTTCTTTTCCAGTAGCTCAAGTCGTACAATGGCAATTATAGGATGTTTTGTACCAGTTATCGCATTTGAGACCCAAGTCAACATTGCCAATTAACAAGCAGAGATTAAATCCAACATCCACTCTGAAAACTGACAGGTTGCAGTGTTTCGAGTGTATGGCTATAATTGAGAATTAAAAAATTCATGGTACTGGTTGGCCTAGACGATCGTGCTCTATAATCCTAATGTATTGCATGTAATGTAATGCATATCACGTGGACTCAATTCTTAACAGCATAACAGTCGATTTATACGTCAACTTGGTAGACAGCACGAGGAACGTCCTGGACAGGAAATTAATCGTAAGCCGCCACGAGCAGTTTCAGTTTGTAGCCACTGAAACTTTGATGATTGAATTATTTAAGTGGCCATTGAGCCAAATCGAGCAGCATTTTGCACAGACTCCGTCACTAGATCCTCAACTTATCACAATAGCCCAACTGCGTTCTGTAGAAAAAAAATAAAAAATAATCATACATACCAGCCCCTTGCACGGTTTAATAAGAGTAAAAAAAAAATTGTAAAATATGTTATACACGTTTTTCAAAATATATTCAGTTCACCGTTACAGGCTAATCCGTACGTAAAATTCTCAGGCAAACCCATCGGACCCTCTCAGCATTCTGCCTTCATTCACGCTCGACCCAGCCCCTTTTGGGTCATATTTTTCATTTGTTTAGGTACTGCCTTCCTAAATTCCACGCTGACCCCCAGTTTCTAGCTGATCCGAAGACTTCGGTAATGCACTGTAAGGATTTTCATTAGGACTGTACAAAAATGTGTCTCCGTCTCAATACGTACCACCTAGTCCACCTGCATGGTGAATGGAAATGGAAATGGGAATGGGAAGCAATGTCGACTTGACCGTCAGAGACTTCAGCTCTCACTTCGTTTCTCCTCTACTCTGTTCTCGATACTCTTCGGAGCCACTGTAGGAACTCGTGTAGAACAGCAAAAGCCACGACAGAAAGAGTACAGCCATATGACCGACAGTGCGCGGCCAGATTCCGAACCGGTTAATTCGTTATAGAATAAGTATATAAGACTGACGAATAGTTGAAGTGAAAATAGCATTAGTTCGAGAGAAAAACGAAAAAGTGAATCGTTTGTAAAAAAGTGGAAAGTACATTGTTTCAAGTGTTAATTAAATGCTAAATAATATTATGCAAAATAATATATGACGTTGTAAAAAAAAAAAAGTGCGCTGATATTTCGTCAATTTTAATTCAGTGCAGTTTTACCTTTAAAGCGTTTTACCTTAGTTTCTACCGATCGGTCAAGATCGTCAAGTCTGAAGCTATGGAGAGAAACAGCAGTGTCAATGGCAGTATGGTTAATTCTGTTAAAGGTATATATGTTATTTTTTATATCGCCTACGGCCATTATCAATATTTTTATTTGTCCTTCACTATTTCACTCATTTTTTACCGACCGTCGGTATAATGCTTTTTTAAATAAAATATGACCAAAGACTTTTTCTTGATTACAGTAGCTCGTATAACGTAACGCGTATGAAATTTCGACGGAATGGAATTTGATTCATTCCTGAACTCTGTAAACATCGTTAACGACAAGCATGGAGCGATATCGTTACTTTATCTAAAAATAGTCACATTTAATCTAGAACAGAGAAAACCAAAGCTGCAATCTTTCAAATGATATTACCATATCCTAAGGTAACGATATCCAGTTGTAATTTCAAATGAAATTGGTCGAATTTCACAACCACCACGCAAGTCAGTAATCGTACAAAAATGCACAATGCAATGCCCCGGCAAGTCTTGACAGTGTCGCAATTGATCATTCCTTAATTTTGTAAATAAAATTTTCGTTCAAACGCTCGTAAACACCTTACAGTATCGTGCAGCTATGTAAGTCTTTTGTATTCAGAAAAATCATACAGCAACGTTCACTCGTGTTTACACGCGATGCATCGCAGGCTTAGGCCACGTTCGTATGTTGTGTTTCGTTTCGTTCTCGCTCGAAAAATTCACAACCATATGAAATCGGAAACCTAACCTACGTATCTGTTCAACGTCGTACACGCCTCTCTTCTACAATTTCTCATAACGATCGGTACGATTTTCATTTAGTGAACATAACCCCTTTCTCTTGGTACCTGACAAACATTAATGCCAACACCATTTCTTCATTTCACAAGTACGAGAAACCTTTCTCTCAATTAAATAACAGAGCCTGATACAATTTTAGATCGGAAAGAAAGTAACTGTTGGTAATAATAAAGTCATCGTATTTTTTTTCTACCAGATCATAGGGTAAGTGCGACGTAGAAATACTTAGAAAATTTTCAATGCATTCGTGATCCAATTTAATACGTTATAATTATATTGATTTTTATTTTACCATCGTTTATCAAGTCTCGTGTCTATTGCTCTTAGTTATTATCATTATTACGCATGCCACGTTAGCTAGTATGTTGACGATTGGTATTAGAAAAATGCGGAGTCGCATTTTATCATAGCCACTGACATTCATACGCAGCGATTAACATACGCGAAGCGTAACTAAGTCGATACACTCTTAATGCATATTAGTATATTCCAGTATAGTCAATGCGTGGTATTAATTAATAATAACGTTAATATAGCGATATAATTAATTAAAGGAATTTTTTTTTTAATTTTATCTTCGTACTATGAGAATTCCCATGATATACAATGGATCAATTTTGATGATTCATTTGCGTGATAATTAATCATTGGCTAATATTTCTGATACAACAATGTATAGCAGTTGGACGGTACAGTCAGAGTAGAAAAAAATTTCAAACGAAATGCACGCCGCAATGACGTCAGAAGCGTTTTGGACGACTTATGGAAATGGTATCAGTTTCCGCAAGTGTCCTAAACCAGACAACTTCCTGTCGGGACTTAAAGTCTAAGCTCTATGGTGGCGTACGTGCAGCTGGCCATGCCAGGATGGTCCTCAGGGAGGATCAAAATTATTCTATGACGTCAATAACGTCGAAGTCGGCTGATTGGAAAATTTCCTCGTACAATTTTCATGGTCGTACTTTACATACCATTAACGTCATAACTTCTACTACGGTGTATGACTTTTGATTTCCTATGGGGTAAGATGAACTATTCATAAAATAATGAAGGTACCCAGATCAAAAAAAAAAATATATATATAATCATATATTAATTTTACACTGATTTTATATGAATCGTATATTTCTTAAACTGGGTAGAAAATCAAGAAATATTTTTATTTTGCTCCGACTTTATTATATTTCCCTAAGGGGTACCTCCTACCCACCTACCTTTATATATATATATATATATATATATAATACTTACTGTTCGTAAAGATAAAGAAATTATATATCACATCAACCACTGGACTAAAAACACATATACCTTCCAGGTAAATTCCCGATTTTATTTTTATGCGAAGATTGATAAGGTATCGTTCACCGTCGTCTTTGATCATTCTGATTATTTGGATAATCCAGTATCAGAAATATGTCGTACCGATAAGAAATTTTATTGTAAAAAAGCCGATATGGAATGTGACAAAAAAATTTAATTCGAGCCAAAACCATAATTGCACTATTACTTGAAATGTATTATATAAATGAAATATGCTATACTTACTCTAGGAAATGTATATAGTACCGTAATGTAATATTCACCTGATAAATAGTGGCAGTATCTTATGTATTATATTAACGAAATATACTATACTTACTATAGTACATGTATGGCATAGTACCCTAATGTAATATTTACCCGATAAATACTGACAGTATCTTATGTATTATATTAACGAAATATTGTATACTTTAGCACATGTACGGTTTAGTACCGTAATGTAATATTTACCTGGCAGACACTAGATAGTGTCTTATGGTAGGCGAACAAGAGCGAATAATAACAGCTAGCGAAATGAAGTGCCATTGTTACGAAGTTATTTTATATAACAGAAATTGCAAAAGACTTTCTATTTCGCGTTGCATTTAGATACAGAGTGATCGATAGATCTAATATTTTTAATTGACATAAAATCATAAACATGTTCTCGTAAGGTTACTTGCTAAAAAAAAATATTCCCAAAATTTGCATAGCGACATAATTTATACATCAATTACATTTGTATTTGATTTGAGACTCTACATGGACTGTTTTTTATTTTACATTCCATTTCAGATGTGTCATGGTCGACCACTGAGCTGCCTCTGACACCCGAAGAGGAGGAGGCCATAGGGACTTTGGTAGTCATCGTCCTTGGTATCATAGTCGCAATAATTGTTTTATTCTCAATGGGAATATTTATCGACTGCCGACACCAGTATGTATTCAAAATTAATAATTGCATTTTTACCTATACGGTGCTCTTGATAAATCGAGATCATAATTTGCAGAAAAAAGAATTCCGGGGTCAAACGAAAATTTAAACTCAAGATTCCACCAACTGGACGCAAAAGGCGCAGCGATCGCAAATCACTGGCGTCCGATATGTGTCCTATAGGAACGATGGATTGCGATGTACAAAGAGATGCTATCGTCTGATAGTTCATATTGTACGATCTCGCGCATAGAGTATCTGTATCCTTTATCGAAATTCGTTAATTACATGAGACACAGAACTTCCGTTATCTTATGTATAGATTTTGATCCTCTTCTTTCAAGTTTTATCGTTGCTATTATTATATAATGCTGTGATCGTTTATACACTTTATTTTACATAATTGTGGATTTATATTATTTTTGTTTTAGGTATTTTTTTTTTATTTCGTGATTTCATAGGTCAGTTACGGTTTACTACACTAGTCCCATGTACGTAGGGGATTTTGTATGAACGTGTGGATTACATTATTATTTATTTCTTTATTTAGTTCTACGCTGGCGACATTACCGTGGGAAAGTGAAAAATATTAATTAAATCTTCGTTAGGCGCGGGGAGCAATGAAGACCTCAGGCTTCTCATTTTCCACGTCATTGATACAATAATTTTGGTTCCGTGCTGCCATCTTGTGATCAACGATGAATTTAAGATGAGCAAACTATTAATCCTCATTGTGGGATATATGGACAATAATAATTTTCAGCGTGGACTTCTATTCTTGTATTAGAGATGAAAATATTGCATTATCGAAATGGGGTACCCAGATACCCCACGCGCCTACTGGCGTTACGAAAGCTTACACGCCTAATGAAGGATTAATTAATTGAAGGGACGCACGAAATAATTAGCACCAATTTAATGAATCACGTAGTATCTGATTGCGAGAATGTATATTTCTGAGTGAAAATTTTTTCCCGTTGAAGAAATTCTGAATGAACAATTTTTCCACGAATTGTCATTTTTTATCTGCAGTCTGTAAAATCCAGTTTTATTATTATTATTATTATTATTATTATCTATTATTAATATTGCAATGCATTGACATGCTCAATTACTTAAATTTATTTAGATTTAGTTACAGACCGATACGTATTGATACATTTATAAGACTAACACCTGTACCGTCATTAATGCCATTACTGAGCGTAATTAATTAATGATAATTAAATAATTACCTGTGTATTTTATTGGCGTCTATATAAATTACGAAAATATTATATGTAGTCGATGCTACAGCTAGTCTTTCCTACAGGCAACTTTGCCTCAGCATTGAGATACAGTTTGATATAATTTATATTTCACACTGTACAGGTATAATTACAGATTGTTATACGTGGTATTAAGAGAAAGATGCGAGTGACGTTTAAAATCGGCGGAGGAATAAATCTCTATGAAAAGAAGAAACGAATGACTTTTACTGTGTTTCATTTAATTAATATAATGATGGTACGAAGATTGAGAAGATGAAAAATAACAAATACGAAGATACATATAAAGTTTAAGAAGATGATTTAGACTCCATAAGATTTAGATCCTTCCGATATCGATCGAAATGATCGAGGTGTTGCTCACGCGCAACGATAATAACAAAAATTTCGCAATGCTATCTTTTAGCAGAAAAACAATCTTACTTAAAATGACTTTCACATTGCGCAAAGATTTGGTAACAAAATTTCGCATGCGCGTCTGTTAGATAATTTATGGTTTGTGGGATAATTCGTAACTGCAACAAAAAAATACAATGAAATTGCTGAATCAATCAATATCGATTACATACTTTGTACGTGACTAATAACATTAGATATTTTTACATTTACTTCTTACTCTTTAGTACACTAATTGTATTACTCACGTGAATGTATTACATGTGTAATTTTTAGGAACTCAGAGTTGATGAGTGGAATCGAAGTTTGATTTGTATTAATTTAAATTAATATCATATGTGCCTGATACGTCATCAATGTTGTCGTATGCTCTCTCATAGGCTATTTTTTGTTTCATAAAACACCACTAGCCAAGGATTATCGTTTTACCACGTTAGCAAACAGGCAATCCGCATTCCTACAAACGATATCTAATCAAGGAAATGAGTAAAAAAGCTGATGACGCGGCTGCACTCTTTGTAATGTTACGGCACTTAAGCAATAATTGTATGGCACACTCAAGGTCCAATGTACTTCAGTATAATGCATAGCCTTTACATTGCATTGTAGATCAGTGAAACTTGCATATCAGAGTGTATCAGTTAAGATGCAGGTTTGCGGTGAAACGGTGCACGATTTTGTTTGGAACAGGATGGAAGCATCTAGAATAGTTCCGGAAAATCCCTCTAGGGGACGGGGAAAGAGAATTTAAGACATGTATTTTCGCGTCGAGCATTTTTATTAGTTCCGGAACATTCCGCCAGATGGCACTGTTAAGCGCCTGCGATAGTTTCAGAAAATCCCACTAGGGGGGGTGTTAATATTCCCCTTATTACGTATACTATCCCTATGAACATCTATTTCATCCCTATTCTTTTCTCTTGATCTAAGCCTTTTACATTTAACTTTGTTATGGTACCCAATATTAATATGTAAGGGACATTATAATACGCACTGTATTTTCGCAATGTATATTTTCTTAACTGGTCACATCATGCTTTACTTAAGTATTCATCACTTATTTAAATTCTTATAGGTAGACAATTGACGCAGATAGATACCCTATTGATTCTTAACTACGTCCCAGCACCATTGCTAACAGCGCCATTCGCACGTAAACGCCACACTCTGCTTGACGGAAATAGGCAGCTCTAGGATCTGTATCGAAATCAGCGCTGATCTCGAAGACTCGAGGAAGCGGATGCATCACGACCATCTTCCTTTTGGCACGTGTCATTATCTGTGGCGTCACTACGAAATGGCCGCAGACCTTAACAGAAACAGAATAAAAAAAAATGAATTAGAATACTGCTAAAAGGATTATCAAATTTTAGAAGCACATTTTTATAAATTTTTAGAAATAAGCACGATACTTAATGTCTTAGCGTATTATCAATAATAGTTAATTAAATGTCATTATATAGTTCTATATTGAGTTAGATGATGATTCAAGATTTTTAATGTGTCCTCGGGAATCTTTGATTCTCATAATAACATCCTGATTGATTATCCTTCGACTACGACCAACTTGTAATTTCTGTATCATTCAGTCATTGCGATTGTCTTGTGTAAACAAATATGGGATAATTAAATTCATTAACAGTTTCACTAGTATCGCACTCACGTGGAATTTAAAAACGTACCTTAGTGTACTCCTCTTGCGAGGCAAAGCGTTCCCGTTGTATGCGTGTCATGTAAAGGACGTCGGTATCCGGAAGGACGTCTTCAAGACTTGTGAATTTCTCTTGTGAAATTCCACGTTTTGCCACGTAGTTTATCACGTGATCTGGCATCTCTAGTCCCGGTGGACTCACGTAACGCAACTGTACGTTGTAAAGAGTAAGCAATCTGAAAGTGGGTACAAAATTGTTTTTAACTATAATTAAAAAATCATATTACCTGTATCTCTAAAGCTATCGTGACGCTACGCAAGAACAACTTCATTTGAAATTAGCGTATGGTAATTTTGGAATTTATCAAATTTCTTAGTTCTAAATAGATTTACTAACCTTGCTAAGGAGTGAACTGTTCTACCGTGTCGAAGGTCACCCACCATGGTTATAGTAAGTCCATTAACGGTACCGATTTCTTCACGAATCGTAAACACGTCAAGGAGGGCCTGGGTAGGATGTTCGCCAACGCCATCGCCGGCATTCACCAATGGCTTTCTGCAGTGCTGTGCAGCTCGCTGTATAAATAATTATTAATAATACGATGCATTGAAAAATAAATTTCGAATCCTATAGTTGGGAGTATACACTTACTGCAACTGCACCAGGTTCAGGATGTCTTAGGACAACGACATCGGCATAGCCAGCCATAACGGCCACAGAATCTGCATGAAAATAATTGAATTGTTAAATGAATTAAAAAATAAATGTTTATCGTGCATTCAAGCGCGACGAGGTCACCGACCTTCCAGAGTTTCACCCTTTTTGACAGACGAAGTGGTGCCATCCATATAAATAACGCGACCACCTAAGCGTTGCATCGCAGCGGAAAAACTGCAGGAAGTGCGGGTACTGACTTCGTAGAAAATGGAAGCCATAACTTTTCCCTGAAGAAAAAAGTGTCATTGATTCAAAAAGAAAAATCGGTGGACCGAATTAAAAAATTGATTAACGATTAAAAAATCACCCTTAGTATATGATCCAAAGGTCGATCCTTCTGCACGTAAACGCGAAGCGTTTGAGCAAAATTGAAGATATCGTTAAGTTGCTCCTTGCTAAAAATATCAACAGAAAGTATATGATGCCCAGCCAATCCGTGTGTAGCATTCGCATGAGGAGTCGGTGGAAGCGGCGGAACAAAAAGATTAGGATTGCTGTCGCTCTTAGAGCGAATGGCGTTTGTGAGTAGTAATGGCGATAAGGATCTTTGGCCGTAATTCGTTCTCAAGTATTCTTTAGACTCGCCTTCCAAAGCAAAGTGAACGTTAGACTTGTGATGCGGTGGTTGCAATATATGATTGTAATCAAGAAATTCCTTCTGATCTAAATCATAAACATCGTCTCTACCGGAATGCCCATATTTTTCATCGCTTGGCCACCAGTCGTCTTGAGCCGAATTTGGCCGACTTCCAGCAACGATTTCAACGCTAGGCGGATGCGACGTTGGCTGATGCTTTGTTTTAGCTTGTGTCTTTCTGACATCACGTCCAAATCCAGGGTTCACCAGAACTTGACCTTCCACGTATGCAACTTCCCCCCTTAGAACAACCCTGTGTACGGAACCTCGAACTTTCATCCCTGCAAATGGGGTCCATTTAGACTTTGTGAACGGTAACGCATCTGGAATGATCCACTCGTCATCTATATCAACCTCCACGTAGGTATTAGGTTGATCAGGAATGTTGAAGATACGCTTTGGATTCTTGTGAAACTTGTCTACGATATCCTGAAAGTCAAAATGGCAGCAGTTATGTAATTTACTGATAACCTAAAGTTAATTCACATGAGAATGATTAGTTTCGGCCTTGTTTAGTTCTATAAATTTTTTTGCTTCAATAACTATCTCGCGTCTGGATGCCTATGCTCTATCGAGAGACAGTAGTCTTGATCAAATAACTCGTTATCAAAGCACTGCGATAAAAGGGCCTATATAAAACTTAAGCTTAGTTTTGCGTACGGGTTGATACGAGCATTCAAGGTAAATTAAGAAATGTGATTTTTCGTTAGCTTCTACTGACGACTAATAATCATAATTGCGATATCTTCAATATTTCTTTTTATCACTTTTAACTGGCAATTCTTCACCGATAACGTGTTTCCCTTTCTTTTCACTTCAAGTGAGCAGGATTTAAGTGCTCTTCACGACACTGAAAGATGAACAGAACATGAAAGTGTTGTTACTCATTTCCGGTCGTCAACGGTAAACATATTATACGTGAGATTAGCAACTACGACGTTAAACCGATGAGGAATAATAATTCACATCCGTAATTCATGACGTATGTAACATTTATAATTAAATGTACCTCCATAGTAAGTTTGCCCTCATGCATCGCATTCAGTAGCAGTGGCAGTATCGTTTCCAAACCAGGGAAACCAGGTGGTGGATTCTTGCTTAATTTCTCGTCAACCGTGTGCGGTGCTATAATTGATATTGTATTATTTTCTTATCAGACTATAATCAATAGTTGCGGAATGATAACAGTCGAGTACTATAGTAATACCGTGATCAGTAGCGAAGCAATCGATTAGGTTCAAGTTATCCCAGAGAGCCTGCTGGTCCTCTTTTGTTCCAAGAATGGGTCGTACCTGACCACGACCGTGACCTATGCGCTCCAGATCTTCTTCACAAAGGAACAAATGATGAGGACAGACTTCGCACGTCACTGGCATGCCCTTTAAAAAATATAATAATTGAGCCTTATCGTATAATACTTTGTGGATGGTTCAGGATAACGTACTTTTTCTTTGGCTGCAGCGATTATCTCAATTTCCTCTTTGCGAGATATGTGACATACGTGGATGGGTCTGTTGTAGAAGCTGGCTAACAGCAGAGCTGCTGCCATTGTCTGACTCTCGGCGTGTACGCAAATTGGATATTTTTTTGGCCACTTTTCAAAATGCTGAAAAACAAGGATTATCATTTAACATTCGTGAAAATTGAATAGCTAATAGTACGTCTGACAGATGTGAATGGACCTTAATAAAATAATAAAATTTATTGTCAATCAATTTCTCCTTGGTATATTGCACCGATCAGGAACGTCATAATACTTTTGTCGAAGAAATTGCTATCAGCTACGCTACCCGATATTATAATTCCTCGAATGGGATTAAGTTAATATCGCAAGAGTCGTATTTGCCAGCAGGACAACAACAGTTAACGATGCATTTGAAACCGAACCTTAGACCAAATGCTGATGTTGGTCAACCGTAAAGTAGTGAACGTCTCGTTAAGGTACATCTTCAAGGCTGCAGCTTTTGAAGCCAATTCGGAAACTGTGCTGTAGTTGCTTGAGGATGCGCCGACAAAGAGGGCGTAATCACATCTGGCAAGTTTTTCAGCTCTCTGAAACGAAAAAAATATCACAGTATATATATATATATTTTTTTTTTTCAAAAAGGTCATACACTTTTTTTTTTTTAATATTTCATCCACGTCTCTACCTCCTTCACTATCGCAAAAGAATCCTCATCCACGATGGCGGGATTCGTATTTGGCATTGCAAATATCGTCGTGACGCCGCCAGCTAGCGCGGCAGCAGTACACGACGCGAAATCTTCCTTATACTCGGCACCGGGCTCACGAACGTGAACGTGGACATCAATGAATCCTGGGAGTTTTATCAACGTCCTGGAGGTTATGCAATCCGTATGTGTCTTCATGGGAGGTGCACGTCTACCCAGGAGTCTTAATGCCTAGGGAATTGAATAATTAAAATAATCATTAATTCTCATGGTTTCCGGACGGAAGTCGCGTCCGTGCTAGGAGGCTCCCAGCCCTCATGATGCAGACTGAAACGTCCGCACGAAGCTGAACACGCAAGCGGCTTCCATCCGGAAACCATGAAAATTAATGATAATATTGGCTGCGAAACCCTAAAAAATCAAATTAAAATAACCAATATAATTAGATCTCATGTAATCATAAAGTTCAAGGTACAGTTTGAACGTCAAAATAATTTTTCAATAAATGAATAATCCATATTAAATAATTTTATTAACATAGTTATATTGGCAACCGATTATGACATCAATATAGAAGATAATAAGGTATTCGCCTAGCTACAAGAATTTTAACATTGCTAAGTGCTAATCTTCAAGATCTTGCAAGGCCAAGTATACTTGCTCTACTGCATGTAGATAATAATGATAAAAAGGATGTATTTCCGGAAATGGTACGTAGGTCTTACAAAACGAGTGACACGAACATGCTCCAATATTAAAAAATGATTGAGTATAAAAATCTGATTCTTTGTAAATTTTTTAACCCCCACCCCACTCCACCAGACTACCCAACCTCGTCGCGAAAAATATTTTGTATCGCAATTATTTATCGTCGCGTTCATCGAACCCACTAAATCTTGACTCACCTCAACAAGAAGTTTAGCGCACTTGACATCGGTCACCAAAGGGACTGAATAATCAACTGCAAGTCTTCTGGTACGATAACCATGAGTCATGAAACTGGAGACACGTCGGACGCCGCCATTGCACATTGGCAAGTTGATGACAAGATCGAAATGTTTTTTGGAAAGAAAATCGCCCAGATGTCGTAATTCACTTGGACTCGAGTCTTCGTTCAGTTCAATATTATCAAAAGTCCAATGTACCGGTTCCACCTGTAAGAGAAATATTTTTTAATAAAAATTATAAAATTCCAAAAAATGGTATTTCATTGTTAGAAATTTGGCCTCAGATATTTTCACTCTATGTGACAGATACGATATTAATCAGAGGAAAGGTATGAGTCTTTTCGTGGAAATGAAAATTTTTTTTACGTTAAAGATTAGATTAGGGCGAATATTAGAAATGGAGAAAGTGGATGTAAAATGGGATAATTAATAAAATTTAAAAATAAGAAATACAATTACAATTTTTCAAACCTTTGACACCTAAAATAAATTATATAAATGTTTTGCATTGACGAAGCATATGAGAAGCTTGGTGGAAAAAAAAAATTCTAATTTAATTACCAACACTGAGACTTCTACAAGCAACCGGTATAATCTTATAGAGATTATATCCAGGCTTAATGCGTTGATCTGATAGACACATTTTTACGTACGCGTCGCTGTTTCGATAATCTTATCTGTGACGTAGAGAACGTGTCTCGGATCTTCGATTATTCTTACGCGAAAATACAGATCATGATACACGAAGCCTAAACAACTACCGCGTTAAGATGCTTCGATTATCAAAAAGATTATTTCCGTGACATTCGTTGGAATTATAAATGATTTTCCAGGCATTTGCGCCATACTTGTGAATCGAAGTACCTAATGCATGTTTTGACACCTGAAAATAATTAGTAACAAATAAATAAAATAGCATTGATCATAGTGAACCAATTTTTCATGTACACTTAACCACACTTGATAGAACAAAAATAAAATGCCATTTTGCTTTCATTTTTCTTTAATCAGTCAGCCAAAGTATGAATAGCTAAGTCATCCACTTAAGGTTATGATCAGTTACGTGAAGTTAGGTGCCGTTGAGAAACAAAGAGTATGACCGTTAGTTCACGAGTGAAGCCAGCGCTGTGTTACTGTGAAATAAAGATCGATTGCGAAACTAAATTCGATATATCGATAGCATGAGCTCGCAAGGTGAAACGACCTTTCGTAATTCTTAGACGTTAATCCCAACGTAGATAGAAGTCTCGAACAGTGACGTCACTAACGGTTGACTTAAGATCAAAGCCGCACGGAGTTTTGAAAGAAAAGAAGGCAGAATGCTATCCACGATAGGATTATTGGAGGACACTGAAATTTTTTATCTCATCCACCGTCGCTGTAACTAAGTCAAGTGCAGTGGAGCAGACTGATGTCAGGAAGATCTGGGATATCAATAAATTGGATCGATGACAAATAAATACTGATTTCTTGTCACTACTTAGAACCCGAACGAATTTTTGTAAATTGAATCAAATAAAAATAAAAATTTTTTTGTACTAAAATACTACACTGATATTTATCTGGTTGTCATGGTAGACTGTGTGGATTGTCATTATCAAGTGATACTGTCATGATATTAATCTGAGAATAATCAAATGATTCCGTTGTAAAGTATAGTAAGTTAAAATAAAATTCTTAATAAGAACATTTGTCAGTATCATTGAATTTGACGGTTCCCATACGATCTGACGTGGGACGCGTGAGGATAATTTTTAATGGAAACGGCCTTGTTCTTTGTAAGATATAGGCGAACGAGGTATCTATGAATTTCCACGATCGTGGTTTATCGATCTGATAAGAGCGACCAATTAAAAGCACCCTGTGAACACGATAAAAGGATAGACCTGTGTCCAGTATGAATAGGGTATAGCGAGGTGAAATCTAAATGAGTTTGATCGCGACCATCGTAGTGCTTCGTAGAAAGATTTTAAAAATAGAACAAAAGAAATTAGTATAAAGAGAATATAATTACAATAGTAAAAATATAAATATTAAAATGACGTGTTTGTGAATCGGACAAATATTTGTTGTGCGAGGACAGTGAGTTTGATTGGTGACATCAATCAATAAGACACATCCACATGCTCAATGTTGGCCGGCTTAAAAATGGGAAACGCTAAATCGAAAAATAAATATAAAAATGATCGGGTCAATGGTCGTAAGCATGGTGGCAAAGCACAGGACGACATCGGTTCGCCAAGACCCAGCTTTTTGCCGGAATTCATTGATTCGTGCGACGATGAATTGATGATCCTCAGAAGAACCATGTATAATAATCCAAAAATTTTCATACTCAATAATCTCATGCTGTGCGTCCAGTTCTTTGGAAACTATGAGGAGTAAGTTTAACAATTGCGTAATTGTACATATTAATTATTTATTACACAATAATAACTCGTGATTTAAATTTCAATTTTCTATTGTTTAAATACTCTTAAAGATGGACGGAGAGTCTTGGTTTTTTTTTAGCAAATTTGAAATTCGAAATTTTTTTTCTTTTTTATCATAGATTCGAAGTGATATCTATAGGTATGAAGGGAGCAACGTTAATTCACAAAATATATTTAGAACTTACGTCTACCGAAGATACGTAACAGTCACAGTAAATATTATTTATCAAATTTGGATTATCGATAACCAACAAATTCTCTCAGCACTGCTGCTAATCTGAGCGTTACAATTTTTAAGGCTAAAACCACCTAAAATTCAATTTTCTATTTCTAATTAACAATTTTTCTATTATTAATTAAAGAATACGTAGGATAAAAATTTAACCCTCTTCTTTCATTACTTTCGGATGACAATGTGCCACTCGTTCGTAATCTAATCGAACGTTATGACGAGGATTAAATATTATTAGTCATGATATCATAAGTGACACTGTTAGCTTGCAGATCGGATATATTGTTTACGCAAAGTCCATAGATCAAGAAATGGGTGTAAAAAAAACAAACAAAGCAAACATAATGCAAAGGGTCTACATAAGAAATATAAAAACAATACGAATCCACGTGATTTCAGGGAGATATCAAAAGTCAGGCGTCAACCTCCAATATCAGTTCGCGAAGCCGAATTGAACAAAGAATTATTACCGTCCCAAAAACATGTCCTACTGCCAGACGTCCTGCAGGAACTGATCGCGAAGAACATAAGATTCACGTCGATGCGTCAGACGCCGACGTTGACAGTCGAGACGTTGCAGCCAGTGAGAATTTTTGTCGTTATGGATAACATCGAAGTAACCGATTCGAATTACGATCCTCAATACAGCAGCATTAACGACGCTGTGACATATAACGTAGCACTAAGACCGAGCAGTCATCAAGGTAATTAATTATTTACGAGATCTATTAATTAAGACGAGTCGAACAATGTTTACTATATGAATCCACGATCGTGACATTTCAGGTTATGTTTATCTACAGCGACTCAACGTAATGTCGTCCAAACGTGGCCCCACTAACGAAGACGAATTAGACTTGTCTTCGATTGCAGAAGATGGCGACGAGACGTACAGTGACGGCGACAGTATGTTCGACATGAAAGTTAAGGGAGGAGAAAAACTCTTAAATGGCAACGAAGCAGTGCCATCTACGTCAAAGACAAAGCTAACTCAGTCGCTGTCTAACATCTACGAGGAGTCATCTTCGATTAATGATAAACGATCGAAGTCGCACACTAACTTGTCAGACGGAAAATATCCGGAAAAAGTGAAAGAACGAGCAGGAAGTTTATCGACGAGTGATCTCAGCAAGGTTAAAAGTGCCAAAAGTGACAAGTCAAACGCGGACAGTTTGACGAAATCGAAAAATCTTCGACAAAATGGACGCCTAAAGGCGAACAAAAGTGGAAACAGAAGTCCGACAAGTAGTACGAGTTCCGGTTATCGTTCGGGAAATTATGCGGCTGACAGTGACAGCGATTACGGTTATGCAGTGATAACAAAGTTCAGCGCGTTAAAGCCTCTGAAAGCTTCCAGTTCTGGAACTGTGACGACAGCCTCGTCGGAGATTCCGCCTTCCTGTTTCAAGAAGGTTACCTACACTAGGGATGGTAAGCGTTACAATCCAAAGAAGGAAAAACGGCAACCTTTGAATAGTATGGACCGTCGAATAAAAGTGGCCTTACGTCAATACAACACCGACGTTTGGTACATGGACAGTTTGGAATTTATGCAACACTTCATCAACGTCTTCATAAATCATTTGTCCCGCGCACTGGGCTTCGAGGACGATGTCGTTGACGATGCCAAGGTTCAAGGTTCAGTAATATTTTGCGATAAGCTTTATGTCTTCAATTACCAGAGAAATACAAATTTGGAACCATACGAGGTAATACCTTGCGTAAGTGCCCAATGGCCCAGCAACGCCCAAGAATGGTTCTACAGGAATCGTACGACCTGGCCCGCCAATGAGGTAATCGAAAGAATCCGAGAATTCGGATGTCACATAATACCGGAAGGATTTATGCCAAAAAGAGATAACAACGTTAACAGATCGATCGAGTGGCAAGTAACGTTTCCGGCTGCTGAACGTTACTTGGAAACATGCATGAGCCACGCGCAATTACGCGTCTATCTGATCGCTCTGATGCTTCACAAGACCTTTATCAGACCTGTCAATACAATTTTGGGCCTGACCACGTCACACATTAGGAATCAATTGTTCTGGCTTATCGAAGAAGACGAGGCATCGAGGTGGCCTGAGAACAGGACTGGAAAGTATCTGATGAAGTTGTTGAATACACTGTATCAAGCAATCAGTAAGACGGAGCCATCGTTATCGGACTACTTCATACGCGATAAGAATCATTTTCAAAATATACCCAAAGAGCATTTACTTCACACCCAGAAGCAATTGAAACGGATTATTGAGAATCCCGTTATGTACGTGTTCTCAGCAATGGAGAACATTCGGTACAGTCCGGACTTCTTTCCGAAAGTTGATTACGAGCAACTTCTTAATATAATGACAGTAGATGTATTGACTCTCGTTAATCCAGCATTGAGTAAGTTCGTCCCAAGACCAGTGTCCAAAGCAGATTCCATGAACTACGATAAGGATTACGAGCAATCAATAGGATTTTGGAACAACGCTAAAGTCAAAAATCAACAAATTTATGGACACTCCAAAAAACCGATAACCAATCGAACAGTGATCAATCCGAAGAAAGCTCACGACCTCATCATTGAAATTCCAGTGAGTAATTGTCTTTTTTTTTGTATTATTAAAAAAATTAATTAACTCCCATAACCTAATGATTTATTACACGTTGTATTTAGATTACATGCGGCGAACTCAAAGGACCCAGACTCTGTGCTCTACTAGAATTCTTCATAAGCCACTTTATCAAAATGGCCGAGCGTTGCCATCAGTATGCAGCTAATCAACAGAAGCTTGTATACCTCAATCAGGCTAGGAGACTATCTATTTTACTATCTGAGTATCCAAGATACACGGATTGCGCTCGAGATTATATCTACAGAATTAATTCTTTGATGAGACGCGTCCCCACCGTTCGTACAAGTCATAACGCGCCGGAAACGCCAAGAAGAAATCCGGATCCTCCACTATTCGCTAGACCAATGAATCAAAGGTTTACTACTGAATTGAATGACTTTACAGTGATGTTACCAATGCCGGAAGAGACAAAGGAATACGAATTAGAAAGTATACGGAATACCTACAATTATCAAGCTGGAACTTCCAGATCAGTCTATGGGGCTATTAGCGAGAAGCCAGAATACATGGGTAAGAATGACTTGTCTAACTGTAATTAATATGACACACTCCGTCTTGTGTCTTTAAGATTAATTAATTTTTAAAACTTATTTTTCAGGTATATATGGAAATAAGAGCGAGACGTCAGTCTACGAGCAGCAGAGTGAGGATACTTATGACAATCAAATTGGAAGATCTTCTGCTGATGAGGATCGAGCTAAGGATACTTATCTGAGCAAGAGTATGACGTCACTTTATGCTGGTGAAAGTGACAAGGGTGTATACGACAGTAAGAAGAAAAAATCTCCTTTACCAAGAGCTCTTCAGAAGAATGATTATCTTAGCAAGAGTGAAACGTCCATCTATGGTAGTGAGTCTGCGGCTGAGAAATATGGTGGCAAGAAGAAGAAATCGCTGTACGATAAACTACGTGGAAAGACGTTTCTGGCGAGAAAGAAGAAGAAGGATGTTCAAATCGACACTCTGCATGGAAAGTTTGGTGATATTTATGGTAGCAGGAGTGAAACATCTGTTTATGACGGTAACGATAGCAATATTTATGCCAAGGGTGGAGATTCTATATACGGTGTGCAAAGTGAACCGGATACCTATGGTAGAAAAATTGAAAAATCAATTTATGGAAGTCAAACAGATAACGAGGTCTATGCTAGCAAAAGTGAAAAATCGTTTTACAGTGCCTCTAGTGGAACAGATACTTATGGAGTTAAGAGTAAAGTATCTAGTTCTAGTAGTCAAAAGAAAAGGGAAATTTATGGAAGTAGAAATATGGAATCTGTATATGGTAGTCGAACGGGGCAAGATATTTATGATGGTAAGAGTGAAAAGTCCATCTATGGGGTTACATCTGAAAGTGATACTTATGGTACTAAGAATAAAATATCTGCTGCTAGTAGTCAGGATGAAGGTGATGTTAATGTAAATAAACATGAGGAGTCGAATTATGGCAGTCAAACGGGACAAGAAATTAATACTGGCAATAATGAAAAATCTGTATATGGTACAAGAAGTGATAATGATACTTATGGTCCTATGAGTGAAGTATCTACTACTAGTAGTCAAAGAGAAAGCAACATTTATGAAAACAAAGATAAGGAGTCTGTCTATGGTGGCCAAGCGGGGCAAGATATTCATACTGCCAAGAGTGAAGAGTCTGCCTACAGTGCACGAGGTGGATATGATACTTATGGTACTACCAGTGGATTGAGTACTAGTAGTAGTCAAAATGAAAGTAACACCTGTGAAAGCAAAGAAAAAGAATCCATCTATGGCGGGAGTCAAGAAATTTATGCTAGTAGAAGTGAGAAGTCTTTCTACAGTACAGTAAGTGGAAATGATATTTATAATATTAGAAAGAAAGAATCTTCTTCTAGTAGTCAAAACGAAAGCAGTATTTATGGTACTAAAGAATCCATTTATAACGGCCAATCAGGACAAGATATTTACAAATCTAAAAGTCAAAAATCTATCTACGGTATAAAAACTGAAAATAAGAATTACGATACTAAAAACGCAGTACCCTCTTCCAAAACTCAAAGTGACGACAACATTTACGAAACCAACGACAACGAAGCCATATATTGTGTTCACACGGGACAAGACATTGTCAATACTAAAAGTCAAGGATCTATGTATGGAACCAAAGAATCCTCCTATGGTGGTTCAGCACAAAAAGAAATGAACTCGAATAAAAACGAAAAATCTATAGCTAGTAGAAAAACTGAAGAAGAAGGTATATATGGAACTAAGGTTGAAGCAGTCGTTCGCAGTACCCAAGAGTCAAAGAATATTTATGGTGTCGAGAGTGAAAAAAATCCTACTTATGATAGTGTAACTGGAAAAGATATATATTCGAGTAAAAAAGAAATGAGTTATAGTTCAAAAAGCAAAAAAGAAAAACTATACGATACTATAACTGAAAAATCAACATATGACAGTACAAGTGGAAGGGATTCTTTCATCAGTAAAAGTGAAGACTCAATCTATGGTTCTAAAACCGGAGAGGATATCTATGGTAGCAGATCAGACACTTCTATCTATGGTGGTCGCAGTCAGAGAAAAATAGAGGCCAGCAAGAAAAAGTCTTCTTATACTTCTAAAAGTGAAGAAGATATCTATGGCAGCAGAAGCGACAGCTCAGTCTATAGTGATGGTGATAAGAGAACCAGTTATCGTACTAAGAGTAACAAATCTATTTATAATGGTAAAAGCCAAGAAAATATTTATAATAACACCGAAGTCACCTACGGTGTACAAGGGATGACTAACATCTACACCACCAAAGCTGATGTGAGCAACCATGATGAAAAATCCGCAGAAAAAGTGTATGGTAGCAAAAGCACTAAATCTGTTTCTGGCAGTCGCAGTAAGCCGGAAGTGCAAGAGAAGAAAAAAGAGAATATATATGGAAATGCAGCAAAACAAAAGATATATGGCAGTAAGAATGAAAAGCACTTGAATAATCAAAGTAGTGATAATATCTACACCAGCAGGAATGACACGTTAATTAAGATCGATGTCTATGGCACTAATAAAAATGGAAAATCTAAGAGTAATGAGAAAACTGAAAAAAGTGAAAAATTCAATAACATAAAAGATATTTATATATCTAAAGAAGACTCGGCATCCTAATCTAATCCAAAGGATACTTTGTTGAATGACAGTATTGAAAATATAAAATATTAACAGGTATCAGATATCGCTGATTGAATAAAAAATTCTTATCCCAAGGTGAATTCTTATGGCGACGATGTAAATAGAGAATAGCGATTAGAAGAAGAGAATTTAATTCGTGGACAAGTTCATCGGCGACATGATGGATCTAGATTAATTATATTGAATGTAATAATAAAACTGCAATGATAGCAGTGACCTTCAAGTATACAGACAATCTCGGTTATTTCTATTTTTTAATAAGAAGCTAATTAAGTCATGATATTATAATGAACATCAACTAAATTATTTATCTAGCTAATCCAGAAATGCTCTCTCATTCGTCAATACGGTAGTAGCCATTCCGTTGACAGCGCGAGTAACGGTGACAGCGTTTAAATGAAAAGGAGATGCTAGTTCTATTATGAAACTAAATTTCAAATTTCTTCATTTAGTGATGAAAAAGGCTTATTTTATTTAATGAATTCGTGGAATCGTCCGAGTTTTAGATTTTTTTGT
>JARQSV010000007.1:1703341-1719905 GCA_030142285.1 Calameuta idolon | reverse complement strand
ACCTTCAACCTACGTGCAAGCACATAACGATCCGAAGGTGAATTGAATGCGATGGAGAAACATTCCCAAGCAGCATCCATTATCCATGGACCAATTTGATTGACGATTAAATTCAAAGACTTAATGCTCGGACTGAAAGCAAATCATCGAATCTGAAAGTCGACCCTATTTTTTATCTCTCATCTTTCAAACTCTGAGACTATTCGTCCAGCCACGTTCAAGTCTCTAGAACGAACTGTTCCAATTCATAAATCGGTGGATCATCCAACTGTTGATTGGATCCAGGCGATGTTCGATGAGATCTGATCATAAAGACGTGGCCTTTCGGTACCAGCTTTCGAACAAGCTATTCTCCAACTACCAACTCCCATCAAGGCCCAACGTTGTCCGTCTGCCAATAAGCAAAGCATGGGACTTCCAGCAACCTCCTCCTCCTAATTAAAGTTCAATTGCACAATCAGAGTAATTTTAGAACATTGAATATCCAAATGCTGATAAGTCAACTTACGTTGCAATCATCCATTGAGTATGCTGGTTCTGTGCATACACTGTTAACAGAGGCTATACTAATATTCTCACATCTTTCCATGGCGCTCAGTCTTAATTCTACCCTCTGCAAAATATCACCTGGAATCAAATAAACATTATGACTTTTAAAAATTGTTTTCTCTCATAAATGCATAGTCTGTATTCATATTATTTAAGAATCAATGGACGCTTGAGGTTTAGTTAAGTTTTACACGATGCAATAGGAATGCACGCTTGATTATGTCCCAGATTACTTATGTAAAGGAACGAGTTTGCTTGACTCTACGTAAGAGGGACCTTCACTGTGATATTTCAACCGATACATTACCATGGAGTACAGAACTCGTATTGCAGTATGAATTTCACGTAATCAGAACGAGTCGTAATCATTCTATGGGTATATCGATGGATAATTGTTTTGTATATATAATCAAGGTAAAGTAATTAAATGCACTGTAATTAGTTGCCATGGTTGGTATGCCCTGTATACGTACGATTTCTAGCCCATCCAAGTGTGTTACAGTGAGACGCATTCACCGGAAGTGGGTCCTGAGTTGAAGGCAGACATACAGGACGTACAAAATCCGAAAATGCAGCTACAGGACGATCCAGTTTAAGAAGAACCGTAGTGCTCCCTTCGACTGGTGACTTTATCATACCCACTATTCTACGTTCTTGCTGCCATGGAGATGTACTTGAGAGTCTGACAGTTCCCAATCTGGCGGACCATTCAGCTTTCGGTTGTCTGAAAGTACAACGATGCTTCTAGTTACCGTAATTTACTGTTAATTGATAAAAAAATATATTTATGCGGTTGAAATAAAAAAATTTAACGCTTGATTTTAGAATCTAAAAACATACAGTAGCTCTGCTTTCCGCTAAGAAGAAGCGCGAGAGACTCGTGCAGCGAATCGTAACGGGTAAGAAAAAAATTGTGAAATTATTGAACAATTAAAAAGGAGACGAAAGTTTTAAGTACTAAAAATCCTTCACATTGGCTGGTACGAGATCCGAAAGTTTTATTATCAAGTTTTTAACTATTTTAATGAGATTTAGTTTTCTTACCCCTGAAAACAGGATGCTGTAGTAAGAAGCCATCCCGCGGCTACCAGGGTTGCGTCACAAACGTGTACTTCCTGTTTAAAAAGAGCAACGTGCCATGGCCAATCGCCCGGTTCGGCCATTTTACTTAAACCTTGGGTACCGGGCTTGGTTCTCAGAGGTTGCACACCGCATTCTGAAAATTATAAACGAATCTGTTCGATATAAGTTGATTTAAAACTAGAAATTAAAATAATAATTGTAATTCTATCTTAACTCACCCAAATCAGAACAGCGTACATACATAACTTCCTTGCTAGGACATGGCGCCCTTACAAATGTAATTTCAGAAGCAGAAGGATCTTCCATGTGAACATATTGTGTATCCTCCTCGTCGTCAATCCTGACCTCTACGGATTCCAATCCTTTAAAGGTCAACAGACTGCAGAGTGAACTAGCAGCTGTCTGGAGAACGTTTTCCATTTCCGGCGTCGGTAATGTCGCATTTAGATTTTCAGTACAGAGTTTACCGAGCGAGCCCTTCTCATTGAAAACGACATAACCGTCGCTACTGTATTTATTGGCATGCGGCGTATCCACAGGTAACGATTTAACATATCCAATGCTCTTTGCGAGTGTCACTGGAAAATAATAATTCTTAATGTTGATCTGACAGTAGAAGCCGTCTGAGTAGTTGCATTTATAAGGTTTTTTTTTTAAAAACATACGACAATCTTTTTCATCACTTCCGTTTGGACAGTCGATCTTCCCGTCGCAGCGTTTTATTGACGGAATGCACATACGGCCTACTCCACAATGCATATGATCGTCGCGACAGTATGCACAATTTTTCTCGTCCGATAAATCTGGACAGTCTATTATCCCATCGCAGATACGTGGGGATAAAGCTTTAGCTTGAAGATCCTCGACGCATCCTAAAAGCGGATAATAAATTTACAAAATGCATTTGCACTGATTATTAATGATAATACAAATAATTGTATACCAGGTTTTGGTCTGCAGCTTCCTTGATCAGCGTATTCCGGAAAATTCGAGCAATCCAAGGCATCTTTGATTCTAGCCGGTAGCCGACTGCCACATCCTGCCCAAAATTCCCTGCAGAAACTTCTACACGGTAAATGGAGAACGTCTTCCGGTTCGCCCGGAAGACACGCCGGTTGTAAAACCTGACATACAAATTCATACGCCATTCGATAGCATTCCGCGTCTACTAGCTCTCTAAAAACGATAATTACATAAATCAAAATATTAATTAGCCTAAAAAATCAATATAAAGTAAGTTTCTCATAAGCCTTAGTTACCTAAACGCTATAACATCATTTTGAACATCGAGCAACGATTTGTGTCCCAAAATATTCGGATAGGACGTTACGTTATAAGGAAGATGCTTGCAGTAAGGCAATTCAAGCTTCGTGCATCTTCGTGGAGGTGGCGGTGTCGTCGTAGGCGGTAACGTCGACACTGTAGTTTGCAGGATGACTTGAGCGGTAAGTGCGTCAAGGCTTTCCTGGACGTCAAGACTTTTCGGGTCAATGGTAAGGTTCGCTAAATATCTTGACGTCGCTGGATTAATCTCGTACTCCAATATGTCAACAATGTCTGGTACCCTGATGGTCTGGTAGCGAGGATCGAAACGTACGTCAAAGTGTACCACTAGGTCGCGTCCTTCAACGCTGAAGAAGAAACGTGATTCGTCAGCTGGAGGAACTACCGCTTTTACTTTAGGCGATACAAGCTATTTATTATCCGGGTTAGCCGAGAGACGTCTTTAAAAAATTTCTCCTACGGTACCCTGAACTTGCGCGATCGCTGACTAATAATTTCGTAGAATTGTATGTAAAAACAAAGCACGTAGACACCAGCGACTATTTATGCTGCGTTTCGTAGAACTTATTACAGTCCTACCAACATTCATATTTTCCGAGTATTTTACTTGAATTGCTCATACACTTCGACAGACGTGGATACAGAATACTGAATATAAAATTCCAATATAGGTAACCTTGATAAATTTCTAAAATATACTACGATAATGAGAGAAATTGTTCTACTTGAACTTGAAAATTTTCGATTTAATTATATCCACGTAAACGTACACATGCCCCGGTGAGCATGTACTATGTAATCTAAGTGCGATTAGGATGATTATATCTTTGATGAAAGATATAATAAATTAACATTAAATACATTCTTGCTTGAAAATCTATAAATTTACATATAGAAAGTACAAAATTTAATTTTCAATATTATCATCAGTGGAAATATGTATATTCAATATTCTTCTCGGCACATTCCACGTATAGCCTTTGTGAAATCAAAACACGAGGTTCGTACGAACCGCTTACTTTGCGCAACAATCAAATTGTTTGTCAAAGCTGAAGTAATTGGAAAGTATCTTACAACTTGCTGACGCGGACGCAGCTCACGCGTCCAGTTAACAAGTGCGATGAACTCAAATACCTTAAAGAATTTGACACGAATTGCTCAATGGTTACGAGCAGCGAGTACGCAATGAAATTCCAGTGACATTATCTACAGAAGATAAGGTCGCGGATTATCTCGACAGATGTCACCTCTGCAAGCAACTTAGTTTTGACGTCACCAATCATGATTCACTGAACTTACCCATCGAGAGCTAAAATTTCAGTAGCCAAGAACGGCAACTTCAGGCCGCTACGACGAAAGACAAGATTCAGTCTGTCACGATATTCGCGCGAGCGAATCCTGAAGGCTTCGGTGGAGGGATCAGCAAGCTCAGCGACGAAGGTGTCGCCGTCGGTAACGCGGAACGTCGCCAAGAAAACTTGATCCCCAGGTGGGTCCGAGGTCAGGAACGTGTCTAGAAATTAAAGCAACGTTTGAGTCAACAGACTATCGTGGTTACGTATATAGATATAGAGATATCAGCCAGTCGTCGAAAAAGGGTTAAAGAGAAATATAAAAATGTACAGAGACAAGGTGCAGGTGCCTTTCAACATTCACCTTTCACCATACTATAGTTCCGCCATATTGTACCCTATATATGGACAACTTCTTTTTTTGCTGTTAAAGACACGCGAGCTGATGCGGTTTCGCTAGACGCAAGATTTCGCAAGAACACTGAAGAAACTTCTTAGAAATACTATTTCTTCTTATTTATCTTCCGTCGTGCATTGACGTTTGACAATGATCACTAGACCTTTAGTACCTGTATAAAATATATTTTTATTCTTCAATAATTTTTTTTTCAAAATTCCAAACGGTATTTTCGTTCAAGAGCCACAACGTTCTTAGGAGACTGTACTCTGCTCCAATGGAATTCAAATCCTACAAGGACGTATCTCTGGGCTTAAGGTCGATTCCTATGTAAGAGCGTAACTCACGAGCATCGTCTACAGTAACTCGGCTGTACCGTTACTTTCTGTAGACTCGAGACTGGGACGAATCTAAACAGTAGCAGCATCTGTGATCTTTCGTCTTTTATCTCCGAAAAAAATACATAACCTTTTCTAGAAGAACGTAACATATACAAAATTCCGTCAAGGATCGATCGAATAAGATGAAACGACTGTTGCCCACGTAATTTCATATAATAATTATTTACGCTTATACCGACCGATTCTTTAATGCAATATACCTGCCGCAAAGCGTGTCGACATACAGCTGCACTGCAATAAGTAACTTTCCTCGTGCCTATCCGGTTTTACTACAGTTCGAGAGTTCACAAAAGAGGAAAGTGCTGCGTGAATACGTCAGTATGTAAAACCAACGAGAGAGATCCGAACGCTAAGTGCAAGAAGAGTAGTATCCGGTATACAAAATAGTATAGGGATAAGTGAGACAGAGAATTATTAGCCTACCAGTATACATATATATGGTACAGTAAGTGTAACTCGGTCAGACCGTTACACCGTTGGGCCTCAAGACTTATAAGAAGACCTCAATGGCTCCTGGCCGCATCATCAACAAGATCCCATCCCCGTTCGTGTACCAGAGTGTACAAAGACCCTCGCGTAGTGCGTAAAGTCTATGTACAGTCTGATACAATACGTAGAGTGAAATCAGTAAGAATATAAATACTTAATATCATATGTATTACGTTATTGGTATTAGCTGTTAATTTTATGAAGACTTAGGCTTCGTTCACACCGACGAAAAATGTTGTCCAACCCAGACAAAGTAATGCAGGTGTCGTATACGTAGTAATTACTGAGAGTTCACAGTCTATAAACTCCATGAGCCACGAAGGCATTCCCAAATGGTCACGGTGTATCGTTGCTAATTTCATGGCTTTGGGTTGGCAACGTGCTTCCTATTGGAACCGTTGGAGTCCCTGTTCCAGCTCGGTTACCCTGCGGTTCCTCGATTAGAACCCAGGAGGGACTTAAGAACGTCTTCTGGATGAATTTCACCGGCAGTGGTTCTCCATTTTCTTCTGTACTTACATCCTAGGTATATTGAGACTCCTGAGAAGAGTAGAAAGAGAAGGAAGGCAGCAAGGACGCAGCATCCGCATCTGTATTGACCACCGAGCTTCCTTGTGAAACGGATGTCACTGTCTGACGATAGAATGGAACTGGGTGTTCCGGCTCGGCTGAATCTTCTGGTACTGACGGTACTGACTGAGATCTAGATATGAAAGAAATAAAATTTATTTAAACCATTTCACGTTATTTTACACAGTGTTTTATAGACTATTTTTTTATCTCCCTAGATTTTCTAAAGTGACGCTGATAAAGTTAAACGGACAACAACCTACGCCATTACTATTCAGCCGCGCGACCTTTGATGTCATTCTCAGCGCTTCCTAGAGACAGTTGATACTTGCGAAATGACGTTTTGTGAGAGTACAGACATCGGTAGAGGCGTGGGCTTCATCAACCTCGCTAATGGAATATCTTTCTGGTTTCTTTTATGAGAATCCTAACCCGTCACGACTTTGCACTAATAGAGTTGCTATAAAGGCTCTGGCGGAGCTGTGAAATTATTGTCAAGCCGGCATCAATATACAGAGACAATCATTGTGCGTCTTAACGTGAGTTCAAAAAAAATTAAAAAATATCAGTAATAGAAATTATTTTAATAACAGACGCTCCTAGTAGAAGCGAATCCCCATTCCTTAAGAAAATACAGGGCCGTACACGTAGGCGGCCTACGCCCTCCTTCAAATGTTACACTGGGCACACGCTCCGACGATCATGGAAGTATCTTTAGAGTGCGGTAAGTACAAATAAATGGCGTGCAAAAGGATCTTCGAAAGGTCACGCCATTCCTGCCAGCAGACAATTCAGGCGAATCTTGTTCGAAGGATTTTAAGTTTCATTGCCTTCCTGCTCTTGGTATCCATAAGAAAAATATCCTGGATCAAAGAGGGAGAGTAAATATCTCTGAAAAGATCTAAGAATAAGAGCTGAGTAACATTCCAGAGAATCAGGCCCACTCACCTGGGAACAAAAGAGCAATAGATGATCGGTACGATTGGGCCTGAATATCGTTAATTAAATGAAATTCAAAAGAGCCTGAGAATAAGAATTTAATCGTGATACATTAAATCACGAAGTACTACGGTTCGATGATGGAACTTATTAAAGCGGCTGCAGGAAGCATTGAGGATAATTGAATCGGAAACCAATCAGACCCGATCAAGCGCGATGATAAACGAAGAACAACTTGCATTATGCCGTATCTTTTCTTAAGTGTATAACAAGGCGTGAATATCAATTCCGTAAGTAATATCGTGTATCATAATGGAATCGCGTTACAGCTGGAGCACCGACAACAACAGCCACCGGGAGACGCATTTTGTCTAAGGAATTACGTAAAGCGAGAAATAAGCTGACGGAATTTCATCGAGGAACAATGGTGCGACCAAGTTACGAAAGTTTCTAGCTTGACTATAGGCACTGTATAACCACAACGAATTACAATGGTTCAGATCAATTTTATCAACTCGAGTTATACTTTTCCAAGCCATTTATATATTTATGATTTTAATTATAATTTCTATTTGCAATCACTTCGAGCAATCGTCTAACCTAGAATTAATAGTCTTGGTCTGCTTGCTTGCTTACGGAGACAAGAGAGTCGATAAAGTTTTAATGAACGTGTTTAATTAATTCGTATATTTAGGTGTACACGAGCTCTTTGTCTTCTGCAGTATCATTCTCAATAAGGCATTACACGACAATTCACTTGCCTCAAGGTAATTTCAAGGCGAGTCCCCAGGAATCAGATTGGAAAGTAGAATTCAATGTCAGTTAAGGAATGCTGGGCTAAGATCAAATAAACTCCGTATAGCGTGGGTACCTACGAAAAGGCCGTTTCAATTGTGCGACGACGCGATACGGTTGCCTGTTCAAGAAAATCACAGTGGCTCCATTGGAAATCGACAGCTTTCCACAATGTACCGCCGGAGAGAAAAGAACATTAAGAGACGTGAAAGTGTCTCTACGAACGAAGAGTACCATTAACGTTACGCGATTGTGATTTCATTATATCTGACTTTCGAGTAATTGACATTTCGCGAAATTAACCCTGACAAATCGTAAATTATCTTCGAGCACTTCCGTCAGCGTCTCGTCTCACCTGCCAACTGAACCTGACAAGAAATTTTTTTACCGACCATAGAAACATACATAGCACTTACTCACTCTTCGGTAAACCTCATAAAATCGAATCGGCCATCTTAATGATCTATTAATTTGTCCAGATTTCGATGACACTTATCTCTTAGCACATTGACAAAAGAACGAAGCGTCCGTTACACGTTCGAATCCCGTATTACAAAATTGCATCCTACTCCACCGCCATCTAGATGTCGCAACAGGTATCAAACTTCAGCATCGATAGACTGGCGGAGCTGCTCTGGTACGTTTATTCGCTCTAAAAAAATCCCTAGGAGTTCCAGATAGAAAACAATGAAGTTTTTAATCTCCAGTCTTAGGAAAGCTGGCAGTGGAAATACAAGATGGGCGTATCTGGAGCGCATCGCGTGTATATTGGCGTGACTATCCTTCGGATGCCAATCACACTCAGTGTTAGTAAGCGAAGTAACGGGATCAGACTATGCCAGATATATAGAACCAGAGCCCAACCCAGCGACCCACCGGGCCCACCTATAGGTAACGCATCAGCTACTTGCTTCTAGTTGACCTACTGTACCGTAGTATACATATAGCATACCTATGCACACAGTATATATCTATACATACAATACGCAGCCTGGAGGTCATTCGAGAACAAGGTCGACATACGTCTCGGTGATACACGTAATGGTCCACCCACATGAACAAAAACCCCCTGAGGCCTTAACAGTTAACTTTTGGTCCCCCTGTGTTACTTCTCCGGAAACACCATATGAAATTGTCGATAATGGTACTTTTAATATTTTTCTCACACAGTACCGTCACTAACGAACGGTTCACGCAATGATAAATATTTGACGTTCATACAGGTATGTCAATGTATTGATGAAACATAAATGGTCAAATTTTCATCTGTCTACGCCACTAATTTACATTGAACGGGAATCGCCTGAAGTTGGGCAACAGTGCAATTGGCATTTGTAATATAAAATATTGCTTATAAATACAACTGAGCGCAGATTGTACAATCGGGTAGTGCCAAATCAGCAGTTGGCATAGTGTACAGTTAAGTATGCTCATTGTTATTATAAGGACTGTTCGACAACGAAAACCTTCTTCGAATTCTTAACAGTTAATTTTTTTTTCCTAACCTTTACATCTTGACTGATGTCAGATTGATTTTACGTAGCGCCAAATGAATGCACAATCAAACGAAGATACGAACACGCATAGGATCAAGATGCTGCATGCTTATATGGTATATGGCTTGGACGATATGCAGGCCACTTTCACCGTAAAGCGAGGTTGCTGCAAGAGACAGTATCATCGAGATCAGCATTCCGAAAGACACGTAGATCCCAAGAAGATGTACTACGGGTATGGAGAAGTGACTAGAAGGAATATCCAGATCAGTTTCATGACGATCATAAACTTTCTTCCGTTAGAGAAAGCCACGTGGAATCGGTACGATTCGATTCGCAATTGACTCGTGAAGGAATAATTGCCATCTTACAATTGCAAATGAGATTTCGTCCCAGTACAATTTCTTTCAAGAGCCTGTATATAGTATCAAGAGAAAATCATCAACACATAACATATCTACAGGCATATTATAGGTATATATTTTATAGTGGTTAGTAAATCATAACTTCTATTAACTATTCGTTCTATCGTATCGTTTCTTGTTACAGTCCCACCTTTGAATCCCATGAACTCTTTCGTTTGTGCTCCATAGTCACGGTCATCCTCTTAGATCTTTTCGTTTCCCTCGCACCGTTGCACTTTCACAAGCACTACCGACTGTCATCAATGACTGACTGACTATCTTCTCACGAGGTTTCCCAGTGCCATCACTCTTACTGCACGTCGATTCGTACCTTTATCAGAAATCCATAAGCATCATCGCGTGAGCTATTGACAAATTCACAGAGCACCGTTCACATCACAGCAGTATGCACGCACTACACGACCTGGTGAACCTTCTTCGTCGGCTAAGATACAGTCACTTCCTTCAGTGAATATAGTCAAATCGAAAGGATAGGACTTGTAACAGATCCAGTGGTGGAGACCGTTCAATCCTCTCACCGGGTCCAGATCGTAGACTGTCGCTCGGTAACTAGGAAGGCCTCTGTAAATAGTAAGATAAAAAGATAGTGAAAAAAAAAAAAAAAATTTAATGAATTATACAAACGCAACGAATCGCAATTACTGAGAATCGCGCAGTCATTAAATGTCCCGTTAGCGAATAAACGTTTACCCAGATAAATTTACCATGAATTTTAAGTATAAATTCACGTGATGAGATCGCGATATTTATTTCATCGACTATTGTTATTATCTTTGAAACAGGCGAGAGTCTCTACCTTTAATTCCATTTCTTGCTGCTTGGATAGATGCTTGTTACACGCTTCATCAAATTGACAATATTGTTCTCTCTAAACAGGCTTGCGAAGGATGAGTTCTCAAGAATCTTCAAGACTCCTGGAGGTGCTGGAGCGAGCAATGCCCGACCACTCGCACACCCGGTTAGATGAGTACTCTGATTGTCCGCTAACTTCACGAAACGACAGGCAATTTCTCTCGCGAGTGAACCCAGCCGTACCTACGGGGGGGGATTGTCGTGCGAGGCACCAGTCGCCTGCATGTGGCTGCACTTTCACGTCTTACCGGTTACCAGCGTACAATTGCTCCTGTGTCCACGTGACCGATGCCCTCAGACAATGCGGATGGACGTAAAGTTTATTTTTGATTGAGAAAAAAGGCATAAAATTCGACACGGTATTTAATTATTTAAAATCATTTAGGTAATTAAATTTTAGTCATTGTCACTTTTTATTTTAATCCTCGAGACAAGCCGTTCGTTACGCAAGTGGAGCCATAATTACTGAATTTCTGACTGTCTTACAGGTTATCTCATAACTGGGGTGCACGATTAATCGAGAACAATGGTGCAAGGAGATCAATGGGATGGATAAGAGCGATTTGTCGCGCCGTTTGCCGTGCAGCGTGCAATTACACGTAAATTCGTACGAACGATTGTTCCTGGAGCAGCGCGATGAGCACGTCCGATTTGAATGATTTGAATTCAAGTAAACCGATGCTACCATCGAGTATCTTTGTTACCTGATATCCATAAGGAATATCCTGACATCGGTACAGTGACGTATTTCAAACCGGTCGCTGGTTGACCACACATGTATCTCACAGTGAATATATATTTGAAAGGACCAAGCAGAGACTGTAATCTAGATACAGAAGAATTTATTAACCTTGAAAGGATAGAATGTGAAGGTAACGTAAGGCACCTCTCCACATATACTGCATATATATATAGCCGTAAAAATAAATCTCAAGAAATGTAAAACAATGCAAATTACATATAAATAATGCGCAAGGTGCATAGAAGATTTTTACATTTTCAGGGTCTCCTTGAGATCTGTACTATTAGCATCGATTGCTGAACCGGAACGGATTCTTCATTTACTTTATTTTGTATCCTAATAATTGCATTCGACGCCATCAGCCAATTAAACACTCACCTGCACCGTTCACTTCTGCTCCCAATGATCAGCAAACGGTCTCTAGACGCAGACGTTCACCCAGACTCCGGATACTCAGTCTACCTCATCTCCCTTGCCGAAGATTCACCGACGAAGATTCCTTTGCTGTCCGGACGGAAAAACAACAACACAAATAACTGTCAAAACCGAAGGACCCTCGAATGTGAATTATTGGCACGTGCAAACCGCGCGAGCGTCGACCAGCGATTAGCGACCTGGTGAATGTGCGCCTGAAGAGTGGCCTGGTAGAGCTCCCACTGGCCAAAACACCGTTGACACCGGGCCGCAGTGGATGTGGGTCGTTCGTTGTGAACGCGGGTCGCTCGAGCGAAAATCCTGACATTAAGAGTGTTTGGATTGTCCGTGAATCTATTTTCAATTCGTAACCGGGAAGACGATATCCTTTTAGGAATTCATAGCAAAATCTATTCGTTATGGTTTCAGTGCAGAGTAGCAGGATTATTTTATTGAGCGCATGATATCCTGACATTCTATAGAAAAAAAGATAAACGTAGATTGTTTATAGAATCTTCGAAACGTTGTAACGGACGATTCTTAATTTTCGAATTTTCGGCCAAGGACAAATCTTTCCTGTATGCTTTCTTAGCTCGTTAACATAATTCATGGAATAATTAACAGCACGACGCTCGTTAAGATTTTTTAGCCGACCGTCTAAAATTCTTAGATTACAAATAAGAAAGTAACCTGCTCATAAAGAATCTGAGCAAAATTAAATTCCCCGGTGTATTTACACTTTTTCAATTATTCTCAATGTACGTCGTTATCATTTTCTTCTGAAGCAATTATACGGTCTCACGCATTTAGCCTCCTCATTATAGCTGTGTGTGCTCTGCCAGATCTCTTAAAGCAGATTAACCTAAACTAAAGTACTTAACCTCTTCGTGGTAACAGGCTCTGACATTCTCAAGCAGAATTAATTGTGTACACCTTGTTTCATAGGTCTTGGCGGTTTACCAGAAATGTTTACGATTTTTCTTCCAGTTGGAAGCTCGGATGACTTACATGGTTAACATCGGCCTAACTGACTGTCGATAAGTAGGAGTTCTTCCTTATCCCTTTAAAACTAATAAACTTCAGTTTCAATAATATCACTACAGAAATCCGTGACATTGTTTCATCTATCGATTAAAAGAAAATTTCCAACCAAAGGACACGACCTTTTGAGAAGCATAAAGAAATCGTCGCGTAATCGGAATTCCAGAGGATGTATAGGTCAGTAGTCGAAGAAACGTCTGTAGCTAATTAATCGAATAGATACTGTCGACGCAGTCTAAGTAACGGTACAGAGTAGAATAGTTGAAGCGTCTAACGATTACGTCAAGAAGTAACAGCGTCGGTTCTAACGGTTAAACGGCGACGCTCGGCGTCACTCGAATAAGGCGCTTGAGACGCTATGCGCTTACATGGGTAGATGCATATTGCTACTGCTGGATGACGATGATGGCTAATCAAGGATAAATTAAAATTTTCAGCATCGATCATCTCGAGATACATAATTCCGTTTGACAGATGAACGCAGCATTAACAAACATGGACGCCGCTGTAATTATCCTCTAGAAGGTGACACACACACAGTTTCTTTTTTAGACTTACTCGTATACTTTATTTCATATGGACAATTAAACGATACATATACATGTGTGTACGAATTACGTGTCTTCTTATCAATAAATTCTAATACATCTCGATGCCGAGGGACGCGACGTCATTATTTTTCCTTCATTCATCCATACGCCTCGCATACCCACGGCAGAGTTGTTTTACGTAGGTACTTCATACGTGTACGTTTATGTACGATAAAAATTAAACGTTACTACCCTGTAAAATGCGTAATGCCAAAGTTTTTCTCTTTATATCGTTTATATTTTATTTATATTGTTTATTGATACTCGAACGACTAATACTCGGATTAACGATATAAATAGGTAGTTTTTCATGTCCGTAGTAGCCCGTTCGCGCCGGGTATAAAGACGATGGCTATTTTTGTTTTCTTTTCCCCATTTGCTTTTCGTAGTCTTGCATTTCAATTCTCATTATCTCCTCTTTTCCTGCTTAACGTCACCAGCCGAAAATCTCGTATCATCGCGGCACTCTCGTGATGACCTTACGCGGTGCTCTGGGTTATCGCGATTGCGAATATGAGATGCAAAAGGGGAAACACAAACAAGATGGCCGCTCGCCGTACCGAATAAAAAAAAAAAAGAATTAACGAAGGTACGAGAGCCATGAATATTTGACACTGCAAATAAAATGTCTGACTTGCAGTGAAAATGTACACGTAGCCACGCGATTGAAATTTTCCTAGGACCGCTGGGTAACTTCCGGTTAGTGAGGCGTGTACACATGTTAGTTACAATAAAAGAATTACAACGGATCGAAACAAATTGACGATCGGGTTTATGCAGATCGGTTGGGATTATTGATCACCGAGCTAATCGATCCGATATTTGTTTCCGTCCATTGCTCTGAGTTCATATCGTATAGATCACTTTATTAAATAAAAATTCGACGAATGGTTTATGAATGAGAGAGAGATAGAGAGAGAGAGAGAGAAAGAGAGAGGATGGTCCCTAACGTGATGTGCGATGCTATTGCAACGTTCGAATTGTTCGTTTCAATTTCCGTTTCCTTCCTCCCCTTTCAGTTTCGCGCGACCGGAAACGGTCCGTCATATCGTATCTTAAATTATCAATACTTGTCGAACGAACGCGAGGCATCGTTACACAACGTTATGCTAGCTTCGAAATAGTAGATAATACTTGAAAAAGTTTCATGTCAACCGCTCTGACTTTTCGCACGCACAAAAATTGGCGACGTCTTTGATGATAAAGATCATTAATAATAATAATAATAATAAAAAAGAAACAGGCAGACTTCATTTCATTTACAGAGCGAGACTGTCCGGTGACGCATTCGTGAATTATTTCAATTGAAGGTATTCGCACTATTTATTTCCAGTATTGATAGCCGCATGGCAATTATATAATTATAACTCCGTACGTCACTCTGTCGAAACGTTTTATTATTTATATAAAAAAAAAAAGAATAAATAAAAAGTCTCTCAATTGTCTCGCTCGTTAATCTGCGTCTGCGCACGTTACCTATAAAGTATCGACGGGTCTTTGATGATTCGGTAAAAAAGAACGTACAAAATGTTTCTTCACCGTTCATCCATTTACGCGTACTCATCGTAATAAGCCGACGAACGCGAATTGCAACTGTCATTCGATAAGGTCGTCGCGGAGCCGTATCATTAATTTACGTATAGCACGCACGCGTTGCATAAATACATTGTAGAATAATTATCTACGTCTAGTTACATATCTCTACGAGCCGTGAAATAATTCCAAAAAAAAAAAAAATTTTAGATCGGGGCAAAGGGTGCGGTAGGGGTGCTGGTGTCTTCAGAGAAGGGGGGAGGGAGGAGGGGGAGGGTCACAGGTCGGAATCGTAAAATCTTGCGATTACGGTAAATAGACACATAAAGCATGATAACCCTGCTATACAGTCTTTACGATATTGAAAGTACAATTGTTCGTCTCCTAGTGATAATCATTAGCCTACGTTTAAAATTTCGCGCCACTGTGCCTTACGGCATAGTACAGCGCCCCGATTGAGTAAACGAAGAAGAGGACGGGGATTATAGGACGAGCCGCAGTAACAGGCGTCCGTACGTAAGGAGAAGAGATAAACGAATGAAAAAGATTAATTAAAAATACAAAAAAAAAAAAATCATGACAACGCTTTCACAAACTGAACGTCACGAGTTAAAATTTCGATTGTTCCATCGAGGAGGGAAGGAGTCGACGGTCTCGTTTTCGCCATGGTATCGGCTTCGGCCGTTGCCATCGCCTAGAGGTCGGTGTCGTACCAGGCTGCGACCTGATTGTTATCCTGAGGTGGCGCTGGTAGCTCCTCCAGATGATCGAAGCTCAGATCGCCCTCGTGCGCCACATCCATCGTGTCCATCGCTCCGTAAGTCGATCCCCCGCCGATCTCCAATCCTTGCATCGAGTCTATTGGTATCTGGTCATAACCTGTTGATATAAATTGATAAATAAATAATGATTCCCTATAAATTTTTCATAAATCTCATATTAAAGCTACCACGTACCAAGGACACGTATCCTTCCCTGGTACATCCACTTGACATGATTGCACGACCGTACCCAGAGGGGCCCCCACCCAGAAACCGTACCGACCCGCAAATTGCAATTGCATTTCTTTGAAGAAACGAAACGCTTCGAGTACAGTCCCATTCAGGAGTAACGCGACGAGTCCTTTCGTCCGTTTAAAACGAGTGGAATCGATATGAGCGAGTCGTGCGGTGACGCCATGTTTGTTCGCGAGCCCGAGGGGCTTTCATACGTCCCAACCTAACCAGAGCGCGCGGGTTCGTTTGTGTCTGTCGAGGGAGGCTAAAATTCCAATATTTAAGAGAGCCAAAAGAGAGGCACGGAAAGAAGAGGGGAAAAAAAGAGAACGAGAGAGACACATATACGATACAAAGTAAGTCCGCGACTTGCTCGACGAGACAACGCGAGTCAAAGTTGAAACTGAACGACAAATCCGACGGACCATGACGCCCGGTGTGGACTCGTCATTCGGAAAATGGTCTTCGAGAAAGAAATAGCAGGTAGTTAAGCGGGGCGTCGTGTGCTATTGATTTTTTTTCAGCTTCGATAAACACAGCACGGCAAAAGGGAACGCGATGAAAGGCAGACAAATTACGCGGCAGCAGCTACGAGAGAGTTTCTTGATTGCGTGCCTTTTCATACGCTCGACCAGAATCAGCCATGTTGTTTCTCTCGTCAATCCTCTCTCTTTCTC
>JARQSV010000007.1:1657066-1703241 GCA_030142285.1 Calameuta idolon | reverse complement strand
GCGCCGTTTGATTACGCACTTGGAACTCATCGCGCGTATCCCTTTACAGAATTATGATTACGATGCAAGATCGACAGACGGATACGCTAAAAAAAAACCCGCGTGTACCAGCGTCAAATAGTAAAACAAAACGAGTACATATATCGCATGCGGAGTCGTGATTTATCCTACGGTTGCCGTGAAAGCAATACGATGATACTATCGATATAATTGAAATTAAAAAAAAAAATTCAAAATGGCCGTAACCGTATAGTAACGCGTATCTCGAGTGAGAAACACTTCTAATGATGCATGGGGCGTGCTGTGCTATTATAATCACGTCAAATATATATATATAGTATGTTTGTTTTTTTTTTTTTACGGTATATAACGTATATCTATGGTACACAGTATATATATGTAGTATCGTAAAAAGTGCAACAACGTGGCAACGAAAGACATATATGTAATACCAAGATGGCAGGCACTGTAGATCACGCACGCAAGGCAACGTAAACTCTCAAGCAGGCAAGACAAAAACATGAATCTGAATAAATTGTTAAGAAAAACATTTGATCAGCAAGCAAACAACAACAACAACAACAAATATATTACAGAGAGAAAGCACGTATAATGGGAATTTTGAATATCACCTATTTTGTTACTGCGAGATATTCTTGATAGCCTGTGTACTTAAATATAAGTCCGTGGGGAGGAAGGGGGGGGGTTAAGCTGCTGTTGAAATAACGAAGGTGTTAGATATGTTCTCATTGACGATAGCGTTATCATTGGTTACGATAGAAGAGAGTACATAAATTATTTGATAAAAAAAAAAAACCAGAATTAGATATAGTCATCGAGAGAAAAAAAAAATACGTTCTGTTAGCCAATTAGCACGCGCAGGCTTGCACCATCGAAATTGATAATCTCATTATCAGATTTAATATTATAATATTTAGATATTGATTTATCATTTGTGAGTATATATATATATACTTTAACTTAGGGCACAATCGCAATGCACGTAACGCTTCCTACTATGGTACTCATTGATATGTAACTCCAAATTTACGTTTCCGTATGTTTCCCTGCGGATTAATCTATCATGTGATATAATTAAGGAGAACTTTTGTCCGTTATCAGTTAATGGTACGAGGACTTACCTTGTGGCTGATAACCTCGACCTCCATGGCTGCTGTGTACACTAGGGGGTCCTTGTCCATACATACCATCATAGCCTTGATCAGGGCCAAGCATGTCCTGGAGATTAGGTAGCATAGGTCAACACAAAACTTAATCGGTTTAACGTAAAGCTGGATGCGTAGATATACGTCCTGGGGGTCATATGACGTCGGGGTCACGTTACTCGACCGATACTAGTATTTAAATGTACTTGCGAAAAAGAGCTATCGTTAATGACAATGAGAGTAATTCGATTTCGTATATCGTAGCTCATCACACATTTTACATTACTTCCTACTGACATACGTACGTAAGTGCGTGGAGTTTCCGCCGATACGTATTAAGATATGTTTTTTTTCCCTTTCTCTCTATTTAATATTCTCTTAGGCTTCTCTCCTCGCTCTCGTGCGACACTTTAAAAGATGACGAGGCTCTCAAAATGCATTCTTGGCTCATGCGGGATTTCTCAATGCGTGTTTTCTTGCAAACTCTGTGTACGTGACTTGGACAATGATAATTGTTCTCTATTCGTTTACACGATCTACCAGTCATCGCTCCGCTAGACGTACGTTTACACTGACGTCCTCTACAAGGAACAAGAGAGCTTGAGGTACGCTACACTTTTAAGCAATTCGTTTCAGGAAGTGACGTAGGACATGAATTATGCGTGTGTGTGTGTGTGTATGGTGGAACTACCGGTTACCGATAACAATGTCTGACAATACATTGCCAGACGAAGAGCGGGAAGTTTGAAAGTAAAAGAAACAGCTCGCATTTAGGCACGCCTCGTGTCGGAGTTTAAAAATAAATCGAACGCCTCGTGAAGTCTTTGATGATAATTTTAGATTCATTAATAGCCTCAACAAATCAACTCCTTGGGCGCACCGAGATAATGCGTTTTGACTTGGGCGCATGTAAACCGAAGCCATGAATCTTTGGTGTGTATAAAGTTATGACATTACCCATGCGAGAGCTTATCGAGGCGCTGTTTACCGTGTCAAAGGTTGGAAGCTTCTTTTCGAGAAGCGACCGTCAGTGAAGCATCTGTGTATACATTTTCTATTTCTTGTTTCTCTCCACTCTAGTCTTTTTGACTGTAAAGGAATGTATGGACTGTGCGTACTGGAATAATGGACACGGGACGATAGTGGATTCTACACTACTTCTTTCATACTGAAAGTAAAAGGGGGAAAAAAAAAAAAAATAAAGTAAAACTGTACACGAAAAATACGTAGAATAAAAAAAAGGGTAATTAAGCAAGCACTTGGTGCTGTTCCTACATATACGTGTGGTGATGGTATGCTAGATTTTTACTATAGGTGTCACTGCGAACCGTGGCTTAATTTATGACCGTTTTCATAGCGTATTAATTATTCGAGCAACGCGAAGCATCGCGCTTACAATAAGTGTTACTAGAAAGCCAAGCGATAAAAACAAGAGTGATATGTTACGTGAATGAAAAAATGTATGTATGTATATATATATATATATTGTGTATTGGCACTGCTTGAAACTATTTCGCGCGCAATCGGCGTAAAAATGACATGTCAAGATACACGCAAATCGTATTCGGCTAAACTGAGCCACGGAGCTGTTAAAGCGTCGCGCATTGTGTTCTTTCTTTAGCACGTGCGTTACCTGTAAGTCTGGACCCATGCTGAAGTCAGCATTATTCCACAGATTGGTGTCCTCGCGAAATAGGGAATTGGTCAGCTCCATTGACAGTCGCTTCTTGTATTCCTGAGGCTTGTCTTCGCTCATGCGGAATAGAACGGCGGCTGCGTATGTAGCGACACCCTCGTTTCTCGAGTGCAGCAATTCCGTTAGGGGTGCTGTTGCACCCTCTTGTTCTATCATCTCGGCACCCTCCTTGTCGGCTGCCAGCTCACAGAGCACACCCGCTGCCACGCGCTGAATATTCTCAATCTCGTTGAACAGCAACTGCGGCAAGTAAAAAATATTTTAGCTGTGGATGCCGAATGGCTTTTTTATTTTTAAGCAATGGGGCGAAAAAAATAACGAAGCAAATTATACCTGAACGAAGATCGGAATGACGTTCTGAGATCGGATGATGGCTCTGTTGTGAGACTCTCTGGCGAGGATGTGAAGAGCACCTACGGTACCCTCGACTATCTCTTCCATGCGGACGCCGTCTGCATACGCACCGGATGCCTGTTGACTGCCAGTACTGGCAACGGACGATCGTTGCTGTGGAGATGAAGAAAGATGGAATAAAAGATTGCAACGTTATAATATTTTAATTTTTCTACCGATGGTTTTTAAACGACAATTAGAAAACTTACCCTTTGCGTATCTTGAAAAGCGCGCATCAGAAGTCTGACGAGGTGATGAATGGCGCCGTGTTCTCGAAGTGGAGCATGATTGGCGGGACAAAGTGCCAAGTTGCGAATCAGACCAATGACGGCCTTCACCAGAGGCCAACGCGAAGGCGGATGCAGCAGCTTCACTATCACCTGAATACCATAATTCAGGCGAACCGAATTCTGCGCCATTTCAGCTTCTACGTGACGGGAGGTCAGGTGGCGCAGGGCGCACACTGCAGGTTCTGTGATCTCCTCGCGATCACCGGCATTCACGATGGTGCGTACCAGGGCGTCAACTCCGCCAACTTGACACACTGTAACCTGAAATTAAATGTTGGGGGTTAATTAAAGACTGTAGCTAGGGTTGAATCTCTTCGAGGTCCTCACATACCTTGTTACGCTGATTATTGCACGTTAGATTGGACAGAATGCCTGCAGCACATGTAACGACGTTTACATCGCTGGAAGCAAGAACCTGCACCAGACCCTGAAGAAGACTTTCAAGACCGTCCACCTTTGTACCCGCGTCGGAAAGGTTACGCAGTGTCCATAAACAATTTTGAACGAGTCTCTGACTCGGATTTCCCAAATGCATTGCTAGTGCTTGCATACCACCTGCTTCAACAATGGCAGGCTTGTTGCTGGAGCATACCGAAAGCACTGCAAGGGAACAGGAAGTGCATTGGTTTAATACTAAATAAAATTCAATGCTTATGAACAGAATGAAAAAATTCAATGCTTATGAACAGAATGAAAAAATTAAAGCGTGCTTCATTAGGCGGAATTCTTAAAACCAGTGAACAGGCTAGCCATAAAAATGTGTAAACATGTCTTAAGAATGTTTACATGCGGGATTTATTCAAGATAGAGGATCTTAACCAATCCTGGATAAGCTGGTATCTGGAGTAGCGTTAAAGTTACATCATCAGCATACAGCCTGGATAGTTAATAAATTGGCAAGGTGTGTCAGATAATACATAACTAGGCTTCGTGGAAATCATTTAAATTGAATATATGAATCGTTCTAAGTATGGTGTATTAGAAACAGTATTCGATATTACTTTTAAGAGTAAAAAATGAAACCCTACCTTTCAAAACTCTAGATGTGGTCCAAAGAAGCTTCTCATAGTCGTAAGAACGCATGATGCGCACCAGTTCAATGGGTCCTTGCGAAGCCAAGATGATGAGCTTGCTTTCCTGGTTTCCATAAGCAAGAATCTGCAGACAGTCTGTAACGATGGCAAGGAATTTGACATTGTTACGCTGAAGTAGGGCAACCATCTTTTGCAACCCTCCAGCAAGACGAACAGCCATCTTCGATCCATCTTGATGAAGTAATAAGTTGTGCAGGGTAGTGATAGCGTAAAACAAAACTGACTCCATCGGTGAGCTGAGTAATTTGACAAGGGCTGGTATTCCACCACTTTTGAAAATGGCCAAAAGACCCTGTCTGTGGTGGGATAAATTGTGCAATGTGCCAACCGCGGCTTTGGTGGATTCCAGGTCGTCACTGTTAGAAATGGCTCGCACCAAGGCAGCTACCATTTGAGAACTGTTCATGATAGCGTGACGGGAGGCTTCCTTCTTTGAAAGCTGGTGGACCATCATGGCTGCTTGTGAAACCACTACTTGATCTTCATCGTTCAATAACTTGATCAATTCAGGAATCGCACGAGTCGCCAGATCCGCATCGTCCTGGTAGTTGATCAGATTGACAACAGCATGTTTTAGCATTTGACTTGGTTCAGCAAGACGTTGAACTGCTGTCGGTTGGGCTGGATCAAATTGGGTTGATGGGATTTCAATGCCTTCTTCCAATGTTTCCGGAAACATGGCCGCTCGTACACGCTGGGATCGAGTGTGACTCAGCTGCTGATTCATTTCTATTGTAAATCAGAACGAGGAAAGTTATCTCAGTTGAATCTGATATTCCATATCTGATATTTTTGGGATTTCCTATGTAGCTACGATATTCACCATCAACTTGATCCTGTGTAAATCCCTGGGCATAACCCTGATCCAGATCAAACATTAGTGGATCTCCTTCCATCTCATCATCTTCTTTGCCAGACAGAGAATGTGCTTGAGTGGCAGCGCCAGAATGGATACCAGAATCTCCCATGTAGGAGTTCTGTTGCCACATCAATGTCTGCTCCTTCGCAGACCCCATTGGTAGATCACCAGGTCCCTGGTAATTTCCATGGGACACTGCAGAAAAAATTATTTTATTTACATCAAACCTTCCATACACACATCACTAATAATTAAAACCACATAATCAAACTTACTGGGTCTAGACTGACTTGACGACATTTGGTAACTCATGGTTGTAACGGGCGAGTCGTTCCACACCTGCCAAACAATAATTATAAAATACAAAACACCATAAATTACAATGAGCTCTGACAAAGAAATAATATATAAAAAAAAAAATACAGACACCTTTTAAATTCTTTTCGGTTCTTATTACAAAATCTCAAAAATATCCCGAAAATTGCGTTAAAAAAAGATTCTCACCATAAGGTATCATAAGCTACAATCCAAAACCATGAATTAAATCACCATTGTACATAATGATTACGACATACCGTAATGTCGAAACAGTAAGAAACCGTCTAATCAGAAGACGCGTACCGTAGAGCCCTAGGAATCCGTAGGACGCGAGAAGTCGGTCGTCGCGACGCCAAGAGATAAAGATACCCGTAAAATATCCAAAAGTAATTTTGTACGCGCCGCGAAGAGACACGTATGTATAACTTTTCGCTTGCAACGAATGAGCGTCCTGTTGTATCAGGTAACGAAATGGTCGTCAGGTGCGATGGAAGCCGGATGTTCCGATTTTCCTCAGGAGCAATAAGAGCTTAGGACGCGTGGGTGCACGGCATAACAAAGGGCCCGAGAATGCAATGCATCACCATTTTCTGACAATTGTACGGCGAGCGGGACTGGGACGGAGGGGCACGAAGACGGGGAAGAGATGGCAGTACGGTCGGGGGGTGTGAAGGGTGTGGAGAATGTGGGGCGATATACCACAGCACTTTGACACACCCAGCGTAAACACCAAGTACGAGGAAAATGATTCGTTTAGCTAAAATACCTTTAGAGAACTTGAAAATTCGTTACTTCTTTATATTTACCGTTTACCAAGTAACGATGGGCGCTTCTTCCGTCAAGACGAGCGAAACTGGTGACTCACTGATCCCGCACACTGTCCACCGAGTTGCTTCCCTCTCACACAGTCAGGAAACAGTTCTCCACCGTGCACTGGCCCGTCAACTAAAGATGGCCGAAACCGACGCGCAACGAGCGATCACAGCGCCACGCTTTGACAACAATTTGTAGAGAGCAGTTCAGGAATTTCCGGTATTATTTACGATTCAAATGGAAGTAGTGGAAGAACAGAGACAGAGAGAGAGAGAAATATCGTAAGAATATTACATGCATTGTTAAAGAATGAGAAATTGGCAGAACGTCATTATACTCGGATAAGTCATGAAATTTTTCATTCCTATATCTTTTATCAGTTCTAACCTTAAAATAAAAGAGCAGGTCAAACATTCAATGAAAAATTATACTGCTTCTGAACATGAAAGGACGGTTAATGATAATATATAAAAGTGCTCCCAAACAATAATTATGATACTAAATGCTGAAGGTAACTAAGAATCACGAATATCTAGTTCCCAACATGACTTTTTATATGTTGCCGATGGCTGATAGCACAAACAGCTACCGTCACAATCATTGAACAGCATAAATAGTGTTCTAGGCATTTCCTGAAGATCCGTGGAGCGCAAATCTGATATACCGATGCTTCGCCGACAACGTTGTCACCTGTGAGTTCAAGCAATTCTTACTTCATTAATCTGAATAACCTGTTCTCAGTCGATCACCCGATGGATTCTGCACCATCTCTCGGAGCTTTTCTGAAGTTGTCTTTATGGCCGGTAACGCGATCTACGGGTGACCAAGCACCCATTCTCACGTGACGCCAAATCTAGCCAGATCTTAGTATATCTATCATCCGTCAGTTATGCCGTACGATATAAAAGAATATGTCCACGATATCTCAAGATAATAAAAAAGCAAGAGCTGATGTGTCGTTCTTGCGCCTACAGTTATGCAACCCGATCATCATGTTTGACGTCGGTATCGAATCATCAGAAAGACTATCTACAGGTGCACATTTACAATACAAAATGTCTTCGGAGAATTGAGAGGAACAAGGCAGGTCCATTTCAATTAAAAGGACACTTTCAAAGGACAAGGTAATTTTTTAGAGGATCCAGTCGCATTTGTCTCGGGGTAACGCGAGTGTCGTGATCAAGTTTATGAGTAAATTGCGCCATTTGACAGGTAGAATGCTCGTGAAATAACAGGCGCCGGGAGTGTAAAGTAAAATATACTGGCTGTTTGGAGCGAACGCCATTTGTTATCGGCTGCGCCCATGCCGATTAATTTTCGGATGCGTGATAGGGGTTGTTCCTCTTCTTGTTTCTCGATGATACGTATTAACGTCGTGTTACAGGTGGCTCCCTATGCGCGACGAGCACAGTTTTTCCACGATGAAGGATGATGGCTTATGGTATATATGCTTAAACAAAAAAAACGAAAGAAAGAGGAAGACATAGATAAAGTAAATGAAAAATTATAGATACCAGCTCATTATGTATCCAGAAAAAAAAATCCATGAATTGATACTGGCTTATCAGGAATTAGGATCGTACCTACTGAATCTTCGAGGAATGGGACCCTCTGCTGTTATATGGTATACCGTGTATATGTATATATTTCTGTACAGGACTATAATATTTGATCAGGTCTCTTTGCACAGTGTAATTATATGCCTGTTAACGAATGAATTATTACCATGCCGAGGAGACAATCCGTGATTTATACCGACTCTTATTTGAGAGGGTAGACTTCGCGTTGCGCCCTGATAAGTGTCCCCGATAATATGCTAATAATGATTTGTGGTGACGGGGACTTCCGCGTTAATCTACCTAAACGCCACGGAGTCGATCCACTTGGTGAATTCCGAATTGTGGCTGATCGAAAAAGACGTAGGATAAATCATCATTATTTCCATTCTTTTTCGTCCTTTTTCGCTCATACTCGCGTCAATATGATTTTCATTTGTTTAAATGTCATAACAAAGATTCCTAACTTACCGACAATATACGTAGACCATTCCTTTTTCTTTAATTTTAATTTTACACGATTTTTTCAGATCTTACAAAATACTCAAATCCTCCACTCTTTTGGTATCCATGAAATGTACGTAAGTCCTTAAAATGTGTACATTTATTAAGTGTCACGAAACTAACGTTCGTGATTACCGCGATTTCAGGTAAACGTAGAGGTCACGCATCCCCGAAGTTTGATAAGGGCCAATGAGAAATGGAACTGCGTCCATTCATCTCACACACATCGAGCTAACGGAAACGGGCACGAAGTTCATAGAATGAATTCCTCGGAATTTCATCCTGTGCGAAGTTGCATTCCACACCAAGAGTGATAAGGCGCTCAAAACGAAAGAATGACTGAAGAACAATTAAACAAAAAAATGGATTAAAAATACTTAAGTAAGATACTAACTACATTTCCCTGAGTATCTAAAAGCAAGTACTCGTCATTCCAACAATTGATTGATCGATAACAACTGTGACAAGTCGGTAAGGTAGATTCAATAATAAAGCAAGAGGTCGATCTGCTCATTTAATAGAGCCTTAAACCCTAATTAACCTATTAAAACAAAGAATACCTTAGTGTTGTACCAACAGGTATATTACTTCTTTTATTACAGGCTTGATAACACGACAGTACGTACGTGCCCAAGTATACGTAGCAACGTGGCGTATGAGGGAATAGAAAACAAGGAACAGGATGACCAAACGAATTCGTTTCGTGGGTCCAGGTTGGTAACGTTCGAATGAACCCAGGTAGAGGGTGATAGATGCATCCTCAGCGGCGTACCCAATCCTACGCGGCATGCTGCTGACACGAGCGTTTATGTCTACATAAATTCTCATTTGAACCTCGATAATAAAGTAAGCATGGGGGGACAGACACGTTGCCGGTTCGGCGGGCACAAGCTGATACATAGATCACGGAGGAGGACCCAAAGGGAGAGAGCACCAGGAGAACGAGATGCCGTGGAGGAAGACGAAGAGAAAGACGGGGTGAGACTTAGTATAGTAAAGGACTGTGAAGCATGCAGGTGATGGCGGAGGTGGTGAAGGAGTAGGAGTAGGAGTAGGAGTGTAGGAGGAGGAGAACGAGATTGAAGACTGTAGGATGGCCAGGTATGCGTTTCTATCCGTGCACGATACCCTCGAGCGTCACCAGGCTGCGGTGCATGCTTAATTATATGCATTCTCAGAATCTGCGCGGATCTTTCCTCTCCTAATGCCCGTGTCTTCTTCTGGTCTCGTGTTTGCACTCGGCGCCCTTATTTACTGTCCCGTCATAGAAACTCGAAGCTAGCCTAACCCAACCGGGAGTGCCAGCGTATACAACCAGGTATGATTATTAATTTCATTGGCAAATCGATATATCCTGTCATTCGGTTTATCGGACATTTGTATTCTAGGGTGTCATAGCTCGTACTTATGGAAGAGTCTTCATTTAACGACCTGACGTTATTTTCGTTAAATAAACAGCGGGCGCTGCTTTCCCTGGGGACGAGAGTGGGAACCACGAGAGCGACGTCCACGTCAAGTCTCACAAGTTAGGAAAGGACTGGACCGCTTGATGGAGTAGTCTCGCGGCTAACGTCACTAATGTCCAACGAGGGTGAGCGGACACCCTGACGCGGCGGATGTCGGCACACGGACGATACGTGCGATTCATCACTCGATGATAGGCGCCGTGGCGCACTACTGGATGCTGCGGGAGCGACTCCCCGGACGAAGACAAATCAGCCGAGGAGAGGATGAACGAAAATCAGCTGCGATACCAAGGAGAAGTGCTTTCGCGCGTCAGGATCAATTTAAAGAGGGTGCTTACAGGGGACGGTCCCTCGCGGGATGCTGGACGATCACGTGAGCGATGACCGTCGCTTGGGAGAGCTTCAGGAAAATGGGAGGAAGAAGGTAAAAGAAGGAGCGCGGAGTAAAAGGAATCTTAAGAGAGGGAATACTTCCTGATAAATTATAGTGGCTTAACTCGCACCAGGTTATGTGGATGTCTCCTAAGAGGACCGGTATGGCGAGTGGGTGTCGAGCACTGACAGTGCCTATCGGAATGGCAACGGATAGGTTATATTGGAGGTCCTCAAATGGTATCGAGCGAGACCTCGCGTAGCAGAGGCTGATGAGATTGGCCAGGTTGACGCTGGTGGCAGCGATCAGGTCCAGAGCCCGAGGAGTCAGGTAGAGATCAAGAGGACAGGTCTCGAGGTAGCAACGATGATAAGACAGAAGAGTCCAGAGCTAAGTATGGCGAACACTACCCCGAGATTATATAGGTTGGTCAGCTCGTGTGGAGCAATAAGATACTGCAGGACGTGGCCATCGCTGATGAGCCAACCCACACCGTGGACAGCGACAAACAGGACAGCGCCAGGACAGGACAGGACGCCGGTCGTATCGGGACTGTAAATCCGGGATTTTATTCGCCTGGTATCGAGGTTTATAGTGTCCTCAGGTGGGCCTGGTGTGGGTCCACGTGCGTGTGCGAGAGTTATATCCAGCCGTCGACCGCCAAGACGTTTGCATATCTTCAAGAGAGTCAGACGCGTTGCAGCCAATTCTGGGTCCGTCATCCTGTAATGTCCTCAGAATACACGGTTTATCGCGAGGCTCGTTTCGAACGCGGTATTAACCGGCCCCGTCAGTGGAATTATATTTATGGCTCTGGCGCTTTATCGAGGCCTTAATGCTCCTCTTAATTAGATACTTTGGGACATTGATAACGAGCTGTATAAAAGGTATCGGAAATTCTCTAAACACTATCCCCGATACGAGATACTGACACCAGGACAATTTTATAACTAATATCTGCACCGTATACTTTTGCCTGCTAAAATCATTATCACTTTTTAGCACTCGACCATGAATAGTCATCGTCTCAAGCAACTGTATGAACTCCCGCACGATAAAGTCACTACGGAGTTCCTGGACGATGTCTGGACATTAGGTAGCAGTCAAAGGACGATAACTTTCTCGTTACGTGACAGCGAGTGGCTCTGGTGGTTAGTTTTCATTATGCTTCTTGCGGCTGGGACCGATAATAAGAAGTAACGAAGGTCATTATAATTATTCCAGATGGACGTATGACTTCTTGGGTATCCATCTTGAAGAGCGTGCCCTCTCCTAATCGCCATGAAACTGGATACTTACTTCTTTTAAAGATCCTCAACGAATGCCGGAAACGATTAAACCGCTGTAAATTTAGCATCTGTCTGTCTTTTTAATTTCGAGTTACGTCGAACGGACTAGTCTCACCTATAAGCTTCTTATTGTTACGTCTTGGCAGAAGCACGTGCGATACTAGCGGACAAGAGGAAAGTCAAAGATAAATGTTCACAATTTAATGATTCATATCAATGAGGAAAAAAGAAGAAGCAATTGATACTGTATCCTGAACTCGCTCGAGCTTCAACCCCACGAAGATGCTGAGGATCCCCTCGGTTGGCGGGCATTAAATTTCTCGAAATAAATTCAATTGCGAGAATAATTATCGTCGCTTATCCGCGATAAAATAGGATATCCTGCAGCAGGACTCGTGACAGGTACCAATTACCTTCATAAATGAGAAGCATTCAATTCAATTTTCATAAATAAGAGCTATTCAAATGAGAAAGCTTGGGTAGATAAAGAGCGAGAGATGTATAAGATGCTCAAGAAGACGGAGCAGGACGTCCTCGAGTTGGGGTAGAGACTCCCCGAAGACGACCCCAAGAAGAAGAAGAAGAAGAAGAAGAGGAGGAGGAGGAGGAGTAAGACCAAGGACGAAATTCTAATAGATAAAAATATATATATATATATGCTACAGTAATAATGCTACTAACTCAAGCACAATCATCAATACTATTACTAGTATAAAAGTAGTAGTAGTAGTGGCGAAGGAAGAAGACAACCAAGCAACGAACCAGGCATCCAGGCAGCAATCAGGGTGGCAAAGGGGGCAAGCAGCAACTTTTGGTGCTGGGGAAGTGATCTAAGCGATGCGACAGCAGGGAGTAAGCTGGATATATTGCCGCCTGAGAGCGCGCTGTTTTCAACCAATTATTTCTACTTGTGGTTGCATGACGGGATAGCGGAGGATGGTCGGGGGCGGCCTGTACGAGAAAGAGGCGAGTTAATGCCATAAATACATCAGCGTTATGGATGCCAGCAATTATATGAGCCCCGACGAGGTGGAGCGCCTTGGTATATGATATGATCCTTCGCCGGGCTCATCTCAGCAACTGGTCCGGTTCTCACGTTCCTCGGCCAATCTAATTATTTCCATCTGTCCCCGTTCGATCTATTGGAATTACGAGAAGTCGTTACCAAGACCGAATACTTCCACTGGTACAGCCGTCGGATCATACGGACTCCTTTGACCAGGTTCATCCTCCGGTTCTTGCGATTACTCAGCCCTTAGATCTGAACTTAAGAGAAGGTAGACCGTGTGGATGCAGAAATGATTGTAATGAATAATCATTATGTGTTATTTATATGTATATATTTTCTTTTTTTTTTTAAGTACCTTGCGCAATGGCAGAAGTCATTGGATGTACCGTATTGAAGGTATTGAAGATATCGTCTTTGGATATGGTGGTTAACCTTGGATTACTCATATATAGGGATTAAGAATCTGAGATGATGGCTTTAAGTTACCCAATGACTGGGTTCCTGGAACCCACGCAATCTGGAGAACACTGTTGACTTCGTCATTGTTGGGAACCAAAGTGTCAATGACTTGTACTGATATCGATTGGCATTCTGGAGTATCGATAGTCCAGGTTTCAAAGTGCCTAGGGTAATCTTGATCTTTAGGTTGGTACCAAGAGAACAGGTACCGGGATTGATTTTTATATAAGACATCGCTTAAGACTGATCGGACCACGAATTCATACTCAATGTATCTTTCAGATCGTGACGTATAGACTGTGTGCAATTCTCGTGCGCATCGGCCATATTTCCGATCAGTCCTGAAGCCCTCCAAGGAGTTGATTGGACCTAGCTGTAGGGGGTTCCCCGGCTTGGGGCTCTTCGTTTAATTCTCAGGAGCCCAATTAAATCAAGACAGCCTCTTTCATTATCGGCATTATCTACTAAGGATTTTTTACAGTCGATTTCGTGCACGTGCTAATCACGTATTAGATCAGCATACTCGTGTGTAAATCATGGACATGATGTTTGCATAACGTTTTACATTTACTATGACATCACGCTTGCGATAATAACTTTTCATTCTCAAACTTGAAGAAATTTTATTCTGCATCAGGCAAAGTGTCAGCCGTCCAATGACTAATCAGCAGGATACCAGGATACGTCCTGATAGTTAAGCACCTAAGAACTGTTCATTGAGCAGGGCGACAGGGCCATTAGGTCCATCACTGGGATACTAAATGACGTCGGTGGAGAACGCTTAGTCCGGCTAAGGACGACATAAAGTTGCGTGTACGAAAATGAATGTTTGCTGGAATTTATTATTGCCGGGCCGAGTCGTAATTCAAAGGAGGCTGGCGTTATCTTCATCAGGCTGCACCGGCTCAGACTGAACGCCGCGTGAGCCCTGCGCCCCGACATTCATATTAGCTATATTCATATATCCAACCGTGTATATCTACCCTCAATCCTTGTCCGACACCACGTCCATCCTCTATTCCCGTATGCTGGTGGATCCCGCAGGCTCTCGGATCCGAGCCTCCATTTTATATGTAGTACCTACCATCAGCCTACGCTTCTACCACCCGCCGAAATTCACCGCGTGCGAACTTCACCACGGATCCAGTTTACCTGCTGGATGTTAGCTCAGGTTCGTTTAAGTCCGTGATGATATACTGGCACGATTCCTCGTACCCTGGAACAGTCCTAGCATCGATATAAGCAGCGACTTCATTGCTAATCCGATTTACCCGTTAAAATTTCTGTACAATCTTCAGATATGCTCCCCGAGTTACCCGTTGCTGAACTCAATGTTGCTGGTATAGGGGTTGGACTTCGTGTGGTTACTCCAGCCTTCGCAGAGATGGCGCCACTGGTTACTAACATGAGAATAAGCCGTCGTCCTTCGGCAACCGTATCGCAGGTAATAATTCCATCTGAATGGTATCCACTCACAAGCGTAAAAAAAAAAAAATTTCTTACCGTCAACAGAATGACAGTGTCCAAGTTGTCCAAGTACCAAGAGATTCGTCTCATATCTCTCTTCCATCCTTCTGGACCATGGCACCAAAGTACACGACACAAGAGACTCAAGATAAATACCAGAAGGCATAAGATGGCGATGAAGGAGCTGAAAAGGCAGAAGAAGGGCTGAACCGTGCGAGCAAGGTAGCCCGATCGTAGAAGGTAACAAACAATGGCGATAGGTAGGATGGTCCAGAGAGAAGATCGAAGTGAAGAAGGTAGCCAGAGGAACGAAGGCAGAAGGAGTCGAGCAGCCACTGCGGGACAGCAGGTGCTTTGTCACCGCGCGAATAAATCCGGCTAGTCGGCTGGCTCATTCCCTCCTGGTCTTCTTCCCTTGGTGTGTACGTCTACACCCGTGCTTTTGTACCGATGACGTCATTGAAATATGGTTGGCTTTTTCATCCGGAGGACGGAACGGTAGGAAGGCCAGAGTGGTGGGTACTAAGGTAGGTAGGTAGGTAGGTAAGGATAGGTTAGGTTAGTACGCACGTACTCATACATATGAAAAGATACATACGTATCAACTACCAAGTGTGGACCGAGAAAGAGTACTAGTAAGAGTAGCGATAGCGTTGGTGGTAGTGACAGTGGTGGTAGGGAGGGTACGAGAACCAGGACGGAGGCAGACAAGAGAACGTTTTTGTTTCCTAGTGACATTTATTTGGGCAGAGGACGTGGGTTTGCTTTGCATAAGTCAGGTGTAGCCCTGCGCGAGTGGAGACACCATGATATAAATCGTGAAGCGGGCGCGAGGAGACTGCCCACTGGCTACCTCTCTCCGGACTCTCTTCCTCTCTCTCTCTCTCATACACTTTCAGGTACTCTTAACTCTTACTCTTACTCAGCTCCCTTCCAGCTGGACTCACTCGACATCGCGGTCCTGCGACTCTGGGCGCACTATGGTGCACCCTGTTCTGCATATAATGCACCGGCCGAACGGCCACGCCGCTGCCGTTCTCCGTTCTCCAGCAACGTTCTCCATGGCCTCCCGCGTATGTACGTACACGCCTGTCCGATTCCATGACTCTTACCTGGTCTACCGTGTGTATATATATTTTTATGTGTGCGCAGTTGGCTGACTGGATGGTTGCTTCTGCTTACCTGAGCTGCTCTCACTGATGACCCATGCAATGATCATTACCGAGCTGCGAACCCGTCCCAGTAGCCCCGACAGCCAAGCTAACCTAACCGGTAACTGGTAACCGGTCGACAATGTGACCTCGGGAAAATCGTCGCCGAACCTGCGAGAATGGGAATGAGCTGTGATGGTAGGGAGGTTCGTCGACCTGGAAACGGTACCGATCGAAGGACGTGGACAAGTGCAGAATCAGGCAGCTTGGGCTCTGTCGTTTGAGACGTGAGAAGGATTAGGTCTCCCTGATCAGGATTACGTCCGGTACCCGGTGCAAAAGCTGGTTGAATACCACGAGGCGTCGCCGTTCGCCAGGTGCATCCATTAGCATAACCTAACGACGTGGCCTAGCGCGACGAAACACGGCACCAGGAGTCCTTGTCGATCAGGATCGACGTGCTCAGTTTTATTTAAAATCAAATAGATCTTTTAATATACCAGCTGACAACTTTGTAATGGACATAGAGCAGAGAGTCGAGAGAGACGTGAAAGACGATGATCCGACGACCTTCGCCGGCACAGCGTTACGTACACGGACGTCGCGACGCTCTCGTGCTTCTCAAACCGTTCAAGGACGCTGTGCAGACTTCTTTATCTTCGTTCGACCGGGTCCATCCCTGTCGGGAAAATGGATATTTTCACGCAGCTCTTCGGTACCCGTTTATGCAGATGATAATCGAAAGTTTATGCACTACTGCTATAATGGCCTATTACCCATACACATTATAATGACTGTACGGCCGATGTTAATGGGATAGTGGCTTTTTGCTGAGACTAGTATCCGCTGCTACCGCTCTTGCTCTACCTATAAGCCGTGCTCTCACGTGTACCGGGAGCTACTACCGACCTTATAAGGGTTGTCTCTGTGCTTACTCGGATAGGATAATAGGATACTACCTCTTGCTTTTGTAGCCTGGACAACGGGCGGTGCCCGTCCCGATCGTGACCGCCCTGTCACGACGGCAATGCACACCTATTGCTAAGTCAACGAGGCTTTGGGGTGCTTTTGCACCTCGACATCGTCTTCCGGAGAACCGCTCGTATTACTTTATTTAACATGGTCTTGTTTAATATAGGTTTTTTATGGATACAATTTTTTTTTTTTAATTATTATACCCTACCGGGTCTTGCTCTAGAGGGATATACATGGAATTTATTGCGGATCGGTTGAGGTAATTTCTTTCTTTGGGTTCTAACAGCTACCTTAAGCCATACTTTACCGAATATATGTATAGGCGCTCGAGCATCGAAGTTCACGTGGATCGGACGCACTAGGGCCCCCAGATCGTATCGGACGAGCGAGTTTACGTAGAAATCCGCGTTCTACCGGACCTCACTGATCCAGCCTTACCTCCGTGCAACCGATCGCCACGGTCCCCGACTCCTGGTATCGCACTGCGAATCGTCTTCTGGGATCCTCCTCGCATACATTATTTAGCCTGGTGATTTGCGGGCTTTCATCATTGGCCATTAGCATTGGGGAAGAGAGTGTAATTTTTTTTTCGAGCTCAAACCCAAACCATGCAGACTCTGTTGGTTGGGTTAATGACGAATGATTAATTAATTTAAAAAAAAAAAATGAAAAAAAGGCATAACATCGTTATCAATTACAAGTTTGATCCGCCGTAGTAACTTGATTCAGCAATAATACCTGGGTATCATAAAGCATGAAATAAGGCGTACTAAAATAAAAAATGGTTGAACGGAGCCGTAAACTCTTCAAGACGATGGCGATGTAGATAAAGTCGAGAAGGTTGAGGAGGTTGAGACGGTTGAGACGGTGCAGAGGGCCAGGTCGGTTGCACGTCGCTTACCCGAAACTCGTGACGTTTATGGGCCCATACGGCGGTCGGTTGAACCGAGCTGATCGGTTCATAAAGCATCCGGCCACGATTCTCTGTAGCCACAAATCAAGTGAACTGGATCGGTGGGTCTGTGTTTCAGTGGTCTGCGGTGTCTATATGCTTACGGGATGCACCTAGTGCACGGGACCATGGAGCCAGCCACGAGGAGACCAATACGCGCGCTATACACATCCAGGTCGCTCTTAGCAGGAGGACGGACCGGCGTGATACACGCAACGATGCCCCTAAATCACTCGGACCCGCGAAGGAAGTCTGCCCAAGAGCGTAGGATCGTGAAGAGAAATAAAGAAATAAAGGAGAGAGAGAGAGAGAGAGAGAGAGAAAATACGAGATCCATTTACAAAGAAACAATCAGGACTATCTCAAAGATTTCTTTCGATTCACCCACCGAGTATATTGGAATACGAACTATGGGTGTTACGATATTTTAATTTAATTCTTATTTTTAACTATCCTCTGAATGCGAAATAGCATACTTTCTTACGGGCCACGACACGATATGGAAATTCCCAGCAGTGCCTAGACGCATTTCCGCCATAAACGGGGACGTCCTGTGCCGGGGAAGATTTTCGCAATCTTTATCCCATCCGCGAATGCCTTGGCGTTTCTCTGTGTTCTTTATCACCGGAACGGAATGCTTGATAACGTTTGATTTGTTTCAATCATAAATACAAGGGGACACGTAATATACCCGGTATACATAGCCATACCTGTAGATACGTGAAGGCATTTAGTGTCTATACTGGACACCGTGGCGCTGCAATAAGGCGCTAAAGTCATAATGGGGATTCTGAGTACCTACGAAAAAAAAGAAATAATATTAGACGTACATGGGATAAAGATTCCTATATTACCGACAGAGCAATCCGTTGGTAATTAATTAATGGTAATTAAAAGAATTATAAAAATACTACGCTATATTATTTAGGATTTTGTGCGCGAGGGTCTTGGTTAGGTTAGGTTTAAGTTCAGCTGCTTAATTCGGCTGGATAACCCTACTCGGCGGCAACGCGCGCCAGGATATATTTGCATTCCGCTCAAGTGCACGCCGACAAGACAGGAGGCATCGAATGTTTAATTCAAGATACGAGAGCCCGAAGCGTAGGGTAGCAATTGATGGGACAGGGAGGCGCGTTTGTTGAGCTAATTACTGTAAGGCGAGGCGCTTACGCGCGCCGCTACATACAAACGGCATTACGGCGAGGACCATCAATCCCAGGCGGGCCAGAGGGCCAGCGAATGGGGCCTCCGCGTGGTCCTCTTGGATACTGAGAAATTAATTGGAATGGCACTCTTTCGGGACGCGCTGCCAGAGACCGTGGAGCAAGGAAAGCGGTGCCGTTGCGTGAAACCTTGGGGAGGAAGACAAAAACGAAGATCTAGAGGGTAGGAAGAAGTAGTAGATAAAGAAAAAAAAAAAAAGAGAAGGGATGACTTTTGAGGTTATTTAGAAGATTGGATGGGTCTGGTTGAGGAAGACGAAGAGGTCGAGGATAAGAGGCAAGACTTCTTCTCCACGGGTGACGATGCGTGGGTTATTATTGTGTACACGGAGGTGCTGCCATCTATGCCTTTGGATGATGCTTACGCTTACTGGATGGCGTCTTGCATAACGGCCCCGTGGGTCTCTTCGATAAATAATCGAGTCTGATAATTAAGACGGCTCGTAGCCGAAGCGCTTATGCGCTTGGGGGTGTGCAGTACCCTGCTGATTCTTCACGGCATGACACCAGCCAGGACTTGGAGAAGCGTACACGCGAGCCTCCGTTAACTCTAACCCAGGGAAATATATCGTCCTGGTGGATGAGTACGGAATCCTAACGATCCCAGGTAACGATAAAGTAATCGTCCTGGCCACGCAGGGACGTCTTAACTTAGCGCAAACGTTAACAGGGCATCCCTTGACTTTCAGATTCTCCACGAAGACGCCCATGGAATATATTCAGAGGAGATCCTGACCCTGCAGGAACAAACTATCAACCCTTCCCGGGTTACCTACCCCCAGTGTCTTGCGGCCCGTATTTACACCACCGCAACGTCGTCTTCTGGGACAAATTTCCCAGGTGTAATTGGGGAAATGAAATCCGTAGAATTTCGCAGCCACGACCCTCCCCCGCGGCCGAGAGGACCATGGGCTATACGGCCTGTGGACTGGGGTGGTTCCTTCGTTGAGCCTGCCACAGGAAGACGAGGATGAGAAGCGTCCCGACGTCTTAGCAAGGAAGGAGCGTCGCTCTGCTAGGGGGTTGAGCACAGTCCCCGACATGGAGCAGAGAGACGGAACGAGAGAACGGAGTAGTCGAGATGAGAAAGGAAGGACATAGGGTGTAAGCGGCGTCGGGATGAAACGAGGCGTCGGGGTGCCGACGTCGTGCCAACCCTGGGGCCTGTGCTCGTTATATCTTCATTAACTGGCACCGTTCCGCCAGGACTTCTTAGCGCCTCGTCCTGGCTACGATCTACATCGGGGATACGGACTCCTTTCTTTTTCAACTACTTTCTTACAAGATGTCCTCTTCTTTATTTCGTTCATGCTACTCCTTATCAAGAATGTCGCGCTGCTACCTTACACGTTTACTGTTACAACAACTGGGGCCCAGCATATCCCACTGTACGGCACTGATTAATTTCCAGATAATCAGAAAGAAAATATTTCTTTTATTTCTACTATATTCATTCAATTTTTTATCTTTCTGCTACTTTACTCAATTCGCACTGGTCCTCTTCTTTTTTTATCACGATGCGTCACTGTAAGAAGTTCCAATCAGCCGGAATCATGGCTACATTGGTAAGGCGTCATTATGGAGCAGCACAGCAGTATCGCAGGAACGTCGCTACGATGTGGACGCGGTCGTAAATATTCAAGCACCAAATAATACCGGACCCAACCCGCGGGGTCTAACCAGACGAGGAACAACCGAGCGACTGCTCCTCGCTCTGTAATGAAGGACATCCTCGTTAATTAGCCAATAAATTATCCTTCACACTCAAAAAGCCAGTCTGAAGGAATCTCCTTTTTCTTGGAGTCGTCGTTTTAGAAGGTCGAACGACATATTTTACGACACCTATCCTGCACACTGCGGAGACATTGATGCATTTCTTAATATAGCACGACAGTCGCCATTGATCTTTTAACAGTCTTTGATATCTTTGATCCTGTGATTTTTTATCCTGGTTCCCCCACCATGTACATATTCCAGTGGAAGATGAAAAAAAAAGAGGTCCAGGATCTTCCACCGTCACGGGATACGTATCGTGCCACTTGAACGTGCATCATATTAACTACTTCCTGCCAGGTACAGTCATGACGAAAACTAATTCGACCTGGGAATCGTCCGCAGATTCACTGTCAAATAGCTACTCGTTGAAGTTGGCACCAGGTTCATCCTCAGGATCGGTTTCGAAGTATCTCGATAGATGAGCACCGGCTTGACTGGCCGTTGGAAACTTCTCCGGGTGTGCCTCCAGGAGATGAGCCCTGAGTTCCTTAGCGAAATTCGTCTGGTACGAATCGTCCTGACAGACGTCGCACTCGTAGATCGTTTGACCAGGATGAAGATTCGTCGAGATCACGTGCTTCCTGAGGTTCTCCTGTATTAAAAAAAAGAAGAACGTCAATGCTTTAAGCTTCATTCCCACCGATAGTTCCTAAACAGATCTAGTGCCAGCAATCCTGACGTTCATCGGCTAGGACCAGTGTAGTTAAGTGCTCGCGCTTTACTCCTTCGGAGCTAAGTAGCCGCCGGGTCGTAAACATCTTCCTACCAAGAGTTTATACGAGCCGTTGATGGCACCGACAACATCAAATTTAATTTCCCATAAGTAAATCTTTACGCGGGCAGTACCTCGTGGCGTACGGCTAAAGGTGTATCCACACGTGCATCACCGATTAGAACGAATATTTAAAAAAAAAAGGCACTGTACAACTTCTCCTCCAAAAAAAATATAACAGAAAAAAGTAACATACAAATATACATCTTTGTTCTCTCCTAAGATCTTTTATTATTCTCACGTCAACTTTTCATCCCCTTCGCGTCGATTTACAGTTATCATACCAAGAGCAGAAGCACAGTTCTCGAAGACCCCCGGGGTGGTCCAGCCCCCCCCCCCCCCCCGCCGAAAATCAATTTCCAGACAGTTTGCCTCGCTGGCACACGCCCGGTAACTCGAGCATACTTCATTTTGCATAATGACACCGGATGTATTGTGCAGGAGGGTTGTTCAAGGTATATACCTCGGGGAACCCCCCAAGGATGAGTACCAGAGACTATATTCACGTGGACGTGCGTACAGCTTACACAGTCACGCACAGCACAGCGGTAGAGGTTGGTAGTAGATCCGACCTAACCTAACCTAACCCAAGGAACCACTACGAATACAAGCGAGAAGTCCGTTGAAAGCGAAGGCGATAGTAGTGCGCGCAGAGTCCGCGTAGGTGGTGTTGGTGGTAAAGTAGGAAGGTAAGGAAGGTCCCGAGGGAAGGAAAGAGGTGGGACGAAGGAGCGAGAAAGAAGCGTGTAACCAGCCGAGCTAAATCATAACGCGGAAGGTGGCGCGTGTAATCTCGTTGACGCAGCGCGGCTTTCCGCCACCCTGGAGAAGAGAAGATCGCCCCGTTAAACGGGCCGTGCCTCGCACGTTCCTTCGTTATTAAAATACCGAGCAAACAGCCGTCGAAGAGGGTGCCAGATAGATATCGGTAACATCTGGTACAGCTTCGAGTTCTAGTTTCAGTTTTATTCAACGAGAGGACTGTACGTTGTCGGGTATTGGCAACATAACCTGACGTGTCGTATACGAGGTTCCTTAACGTTACGAGGTAAGGTCCCGTCGTTATTTTATTAACGTCAATTGAGAACCACTGGAATGAGTTTATGTCGCTATCAAAAAGACACCAAGTCTCGTATGCCAGCCGCATCCCAACTAAAGGCTTCAAAGAGCATTAGCATACTGGCCGCTGTATGACTGGACCGTGCGTGTGTGGGCATTCGGTGAGCACAATTAACTCGTTATCTTATCGCGCGGCAGTGCAGTCCAAACATAAAGGTGTCCCCTCGCTAAATTTACGTATGACGACAGAAGTACTGCGAACTTCGTAAGTAAATTATTTAACGGTAATATCGAGTAACGAGTGACGATCTTGACTGGCGCTGTGAATGAGTTTATGGAATTCAAGATGGCGACTTACCAGATTGTTACTGGCGTACGGACAGTGACGACACTTGTAAGGTTTGACGCCGGTGTGACGACGCGCGTGACGTCTCATGTGTGACGTCAAATTGGTCCTGAATTGGCAGCCGGAGTAAGGACAAGACTGATAACTGGAATCTTTGAAGTCTTCGGTACGCGACTCGTGTCTTCGCGTGTGCCTGAAATCAGTATAAAAAAATTGATCTTCGACGACAAGAATTTCATATTTAAGTTTTATACAGCTGTTCGGTCTTTCGATAAATCCTTATGGATTATTCACATTTGGACGACGTTTATCGGCAAGGATTGCCGTGCGAGTTTCATTGACACAGGCAGATGTCGCGTCAAGCGAATATGATTGATGCTGATATACGCATGGAGTGTATGCAGGATATGGCCATAAGCACGTAATGGCGCGTTTCCAAAGCTCGACCACCGGTGCCACCTACCATGCGTGGTACATCAGTTTCGAAATGCGTGACACGTTTAATTAAAATGCTGTATGATTTACTTCGCAGCACGCTGCGACACCGTCGCGTTAACCCACGGACTCTCACGGTAAGTACTCAATTCGCGATGAAATATCGTGGCCACCTCGGAAATCTACGAACTACAAAATCGTCCAGCACCTACAAGAGTCTCAAATACGTCGTCCATTGTGGGGCTCTATGATCTTAAAACAGGGATTCGCCGAGTATCACCACTTCAGGAACTTTTCTTCGCCCTAACCTCAACCTGGACCTCGACTCACGGTTCAGCATGAGTCCGAGCCTGAACCTGGGTAGAATTCTTATTTTATTATTATTATTCTTACTTCTCCTCGTAATCTCCTTGTTTCTTCTCATAGTTGACAGAGTGTCCCGACTACGCGTGTACAATGGTACCAAAAGGAGAAAAAGAGAAGTAAGGAAAAAAAACAAAACAAAAAAAAAATAAGCAAGAAAGAGGAGCATCCTGACGAGTCGCTTGACTTTTACAACGCTCCGGGAAATGCGTGGGCGTTTTTATTAGCCCCGAGGAGCGGCGTCGAGAGTTCCAACGACAATGGTGAAAGTAACCACGTTTCTTTTTCTTTTTCTTTATTTCTTACCTCTCGTTGATCTATACACGAATTCTTAAGTACATGCGGCTAACCCCTCCGTTCCCGCCCCTCTCGCCCTGCTCCTTTCCCCCCACGCACACGTCACACCATCACAGTCTCTGTAGGATGATATCCAACGGATACATTCCTTTGGCTCGATGATGAAGTAATTAATTTCGCAATTCTCATTAAACGATCGATCATCACGTGGCGGTTAGTGCCTAACGCGATGATCGTCTACGTGTCCCTGAGTAAATTGCCTGGGAACTGTTTTGAAAATTTTTGGTATCCAAGCATATATATTACGTCAACGTTAATCCGACACAGAGGCATTCCTAGGAAATTATTTTTGGTCCATTCTCTATAAATCAAGAGAATGAATTTAATGATGACGTCGTAATTAATATATGCGTAAATTTTTCGGAAGACAAGCTCAGTGGACTCTGGGCACACCTTCTCAGCTGTATCGATGTCTTGGCTGCGTATGGACACACGGAACAGGTGTACTTCCGGTCCTGGGCGGAAGTCTCGTGCACCAGGAGTCTGTGGGACCTAAGTTCGGCGGCTGTACGTAGGATCGTCGGGCAGCCTGGAAGTCCGCACTTGAATCTTTTACCAGCATGGCGTAGCATGTGTTGCCGAAGAGCGTGTCTAAAAGAGAAAAGATGTATGTGTATAGATATATACCGAGTGAGACGGAGAAGAAAAAAGAAAGAGAGAGCATTTGTATATGCTACGTGTGTGCGTAATGAAAACAAAAAAAAAATAAAAAAATAAAAAATAAATACAAGAGGTCGAGACTGGTCGAGCCACGGAATGTTCCAGCATCGGCATGGAAGCTGGAATCGAAACGGGAATTCTTCAGGATCGGCTGATAGGCAATGGCCGGCAGGGCCGCGAGATCTGGGCTGTCCGATAGGCGAAGAACCCGGCTGCAATTGGCTACGCAAGTGTAACAAAGAGTTTTACATTGTGGGGGATATACACGCCCAGGCGCGAGTATATCCACTTTACATACGTTATTCGCGTACGCATCGCTAGGAAGGTATCAAGAGTCGCCGAAGAAATTATCAAGATATTTTCAAAGGTTCGTGCGTCATGAGGATGCCTCATAAGGATATCCTTACAGGTGTATGCCTCTGGTTAGCGACCAAATATATACCTAATAAAGACTGATGGAATACGTTAATAAGAATTATAAAAAAAAAAAAAAAAAAAAAAATCAAATTTGAAAATCCTAAATATAACGTCACGGTTGCGACTGTGCGAGACTTGATAACCGATAATGAATTGTTATCGCTCCTGCGATTGTCGCTCGCGCGACCAAAGCCGCGCGATCAAGATCAAAGTTTCGAACTAGGCGGTCGGTCGCTGCGTCAGGAATTAAGGGAGCCGCCCGAAATAGAGGAACTATGCTAATGCGCGACGGGCTGGTTTATGGACGGTCGCTGATGAGAGATCGGCAGTTTTTGTGGAATGTCGCAGGCGTGACAAGACGCCATTAGCCGGCGCGGTCTATTCGTCGTTGGGCAACCGGATGCGGTCACTCTCGATAATTTACCTTTGAACTGTCATCGTGTAAAATACGTCGGTGCGCGACATTATTTAAAAGTATAATCCTGTCGACTGTTAATTATTAGATTCGTCAATAACACGTAGAGACGTACGTTAACTGGCCGGGCTCTTGTGACATTTCGACAAATAACAGGACGTGAAAGAGAAAAATATCAATAACGAAGAAACCCGTTCTCCATAGTCATTGGGACATTTCCGGATGACGCTCTTCGCTAGGTACAGCCTCAATGTCGATTTGCCCATAATCATTTCGCACGATGATGCCCAGTCTTTCATTTTGCCCCGACAAACTCTGCTGAGACTCTACTTTTGTTTCATTAGCGTTCAGAATACCGCGAGGGTGTGCTGTCGCTTGTAACGGTCAATAAATATAAATCATCCGGAGCTGAGCTAATCAATGAAAAAAGCTCGTAAATTTAAGTGACAATTCGTGTAATTAAAATCAAGTAGCTAAGTATAGGATATATAGGAGTTCGCTCGATTGGCTATATACGCGTTGACTTCGGGTATTCACGGACACCATGGATTCATGGTCCGAGTAGTAAGGTAGGTTAATATAACCTGGATGGGTCTTCAGGAGTTCAGGTTGGGAATGGCGAAACGAGTGAAGCGCCCGTCCATGTACAACGAAGAGGGAGCCATGGGAGTGAGCACGGGCATTAATTAAAAAGGTTGCGCATTAAAATGATTTGTTTTAATTGGCTGAACGCGCTGAGGTATTTATGGCCGGTCGCTCTCTGTCGGTCGATGCGGATGGTGAGGATTCATCTGGGTTCCACTTGAAGCGATCTTGGTCTTGCATCCCTTCCTCGTGGATGTCCACCCTCGATTGGGTCTTTGGACTTGTCCCCTTTGGTTCCATAAATTTTTATTTACAAAGCGCCCTTTGGACTTCTTGTGTACAAAGAGTAAGCAGACGCGAGCATTAATTATCTCCGTAATAATGTATGCACATAATTATGGTTTCTTTTTTTAAATATCCCGCCAATGCTACCAGTTATGGATACGGCATAAAGTCGGTCCAGGACATGATTCAGTATACCAGGAACGATAAAGTTGATCGCGGGACGACTCGGCGTCGTTTATCGCGGTTTAAAGAAAGGCCTGTTTTGATGACGAGTGTGGACGAGCTGAATGAATTCAGGTCCTTGGATCATCATCTTCGAATAGAACGAAGCCAGACCAATTATTCATAAAGACGCGAGTCCCGAACAGCAATTCTCTAATCCAAGCGAAGTGGGTGGAATCGAAGATTGGCTCCGGGACGGTCGGGAATGGTGGCCGATGCAGAAGAGGCCGAACCCGAGCTGAGCCGAAGGTGATGCATGGCCGACGTGGCTTCGACTGGGAAGAAGAAATAAAGAATAAGAAGAATATCCGCTTGGCTGGCAGAGCCGGCCCCCTGGAGCATCGCTGTCATAACTCAATCCCACCTTCGTCCATTGGTACCTTATACGTTCGAGCGTTCCAGCGTTCCTGTCCCGGCTACACCTGTACCATCGAGATACCTCCTGAGGCGCATCCTGTGTACGAAGGAGATCAGATGCCTCGCCATTTTCCTGCAGCAGTTGTACCGACCGATCCATCCACGGTAACACTGTCAGGTAGGTATAGGCACGTTGGCCTCCTGGAATCCCGTAGCCGTGAGCGTAGCCACGCCGGGAAGGAATCCGTCGAGAGTGTCGTATTTGAGGTTAGGTCAGATCGTAAGACCGTAACGTGAGGTTGTTCCCAGTTGCCAGGAACGTTTCACGGAATTGGCGACTATTACTCGTTTACACGGTGGGTGTAAAGAAAAGGCATACGAGATAGGTTAGGTTAGGTTAGAGGTTGTTTGTCGAGGGTGGTGCGCGCTCAGCGAGCTCACGGCCCGTTTCATTAGCGTGATACGTGACTATGTCGGAATAAGTTCAAATTAATAGAGCCAATCAAAGGTGGCGCTCGCGTACGTATGTGTATCCGAAGTAAACATGGACGCCCCAAGTGAGGCAGGACGAGGGCGAATCTACGAAACGCCACGTCCTGAGCTGGAAGGAAGCCTCAAGCAAGAAGAGGAGGCCTGATGAGCTCAGTCTCGTCCGCAGTGCGCGACGCCCTGGCGCTTTCGGTTAACGGCAGCAGAAAGAGTAGGGCGGACGAAAAGGTGGCTGCCGCGTCAGGAAGATTAGGGGTACGTGGGGCTGTTACGCTCCCTCGATGAGGGTGGCAAATGGGTGGAGGACGGGAGGTGGAGGATGGTTCGAGGTTGCTTTTCCAGGGGATGCTTCCGACCTCCACCTCCTCCTCCGCCTGCCGGTCTGGCCTGCTGCTGGCTAGGTGGGTGGCTCACTGGCTGGAGGGTGGTTAACGCTTCGCAGCCGAGGCTCAGAATAAACAACAATATTATAACGCGAGCTTAATTGCGCCAGAGGGCTCGGTAACGGGCGCATAAATCGGAAGCCCCGGCGCGAGCAAAACTACCCCCGTACCAGTACGGCAGACCCAGCCCGCCCCCATCCCGGACCGCCGGAGTAGGATTCATTTACAATAAACATGTCACTCGCTAATTTCACCGAGGAAAGGAGGAATCCGCGTCTTCCTTTGGCCAGGACTCTGCCAGGACTTCCTTGGCTAGCATTTCTGAAGAACGTCCTTAGGGACGAATCAGGCTCCTCTACGTCAACCCTTACGTACCTTCGTCCCACTCTATCCTTCCGTTCTCCATATACCCACAGAAGTCCCATACTCGTGTCCGTACGATACCCATAAAGCGGCACTGGGGTGACCACGAAAAAAAAGAAATATATATGGAATAAATAAAAAATAAAGGGTCGTCCTGACGACGACGCGATGCGTCCTGCGATGCGATGGCTGCGGTTTGGCGACGCTTCGTGCAGGGGGGGGGGGGGCCACGACTAGACAGGGTACCAGGAGGTACGGAAGGGGCTCAGCGAAGAGGAGGTGAGTAGGCAGGAGTCCCTGGGAGCCCGCGAGTGAAGCACGGGAAGAAGAGGAGAGCCGCTGTGGAGGACGGTAGGAGGAGGAGGAGGTTGGTCAGGATGGTTAGCGGCCGAGCCAGCTATATCTACGCGTCCTCGACCGCAGGCCTGTTTTATTTTATGAATCGCAATATTTCACGCGACAACTGGACTCGCGGGGCGGTCACCACTAAACTGTCTGCATACACGGGGCCGTGCTTACCGCGTGCCACCATACCGAACCATAGCAAACCATACCACACCGTACTCGAAGTAGCCCCGTACCCCATACCGCGCATATCCTACGGCCTAGGGACACCACCTAACCAACACTTACCGGCCAGGCAAACAGCATTGCATTGTTTCAGAGCCATGCAGATCTCACGCATACCATTGAACCCGCCATCGCCACCACCATCGGCATCGACTCCGATGGGTCTGAGCTATCTAAGGGTGTCTATGGGGTGATCCGTAAAAAACTATCGCGAGATCACCCACACTAACTTTCGAACGTAATAATAATTCTCGATCACGGATTCATCTCGTTTCCCCAAATAATAACAATGGTTACGTACGGCATCGAAGCATGCCCTATTATTTTTTTTTTTTTCAATTACTCCAAAGCAACCAGCCTCCGTCTTGACCCCATAAGCTTTCTCGAAGGCAGTATGCACAGTTTCGCGGATCACCCAGTATGCGTATCAACGTGTACGCGGTACATACCTGGCCGGTACGAAAGGAGGCGGACGCGGAGCGCCATTACTGCAACGAAAGATAAAAGATACGCGCGCGCCACACCGCGGTCCATATATGTAAATACCTTGGGGAAGGCACATACGTAGGGTACACTACACGACGACGCCGAGGACGAAGAAGAAGAAGACTGCAGGGTGAAACGTACGGTCAGTAGCGCGCGTATGTAACATACTATCTTGAATATGCGCATACATCCTGGCCGGTCGCGTATTCTTAGAATTAGGGACGTTCCAGTGCGCGGGAGCTGCCCGTCTCGTAATTACCTTCTTTCTTTCTTACCATCCGCAATCGGCTCCGTCCATACCCCGCGGACGCCCTCTTCTACCCATGTATATATACCCTTAACCCTAACCTACTCCCACCATCACGCTTACACCTACCCATCCACCCACCGATCCTGTCCGTTTCTACTGCGTTAACCAGACCTGCTCTTTACAAGACGCCTGGTGGTACGTTCAGCCGACACGACGTAATGAACAGCCTCGGCTTATCCAACCGCTGGTGCATCCTGGGAAATATCAATACACCATAAGACTCTACGATCGTCCAACGAGCAATATAATCGTACATGCTTTATCTTAATATTGTATGTAAAACAATACCGACAGCTCGTACACATACACTTGGAGTCTAGGCTCTCTCGAACCTAACCTCAAAAACGACTGTCCACTCTTTTCCTGGCCCGGCACCGGGTACAGGGTCAAAGTGTAGCACGAAGCGTCGGTTTTATTTAGGTGGCGGCTTACGAATCGCAAGCGGCACGATATACAAACGGCCGTAAAAGGCTTTGGAACAACAGGCTAGCCTAATCCCTCGAATGGCGAAAGCCGCGGATGCCGCAGTGCCGGCATTAAACGCAACCCTCGCTTCGAGGCTCCCATAGCTAGTATGTATTTCTACCTAGAGAGCTACCACTGTAGGCGGAATAGGTTGCCGTTGAATAGGTGCTGCTGGAACATAACGCGAGTCCAACTCCGTGAGAGCGGCTAGACGCGGTGAGTCAGTGAGAATGAGATGGAGCTTGGAATGAGATGAGAAGAGCGAGAGAGAGAGAGAGAGATGAAGAGGGACGGAGAGAAGGTGTTAACATTTGCTTTATAGCGGTCCCTACACCCAGCAATGCTTTAATACTATCCACGTACCCGAGGACACACCACTGGCTGGGTACACATATGCCCAACCAGCCAACCAATGCCAGTATCAGAAGGTATACTTACGCGGCCCATAATACAGACCTGTTAAATACTAGAATGACCCGCGGGCTTACGGACCGCTATGAGATGTTAATACGACCTCTACGATGCGCGCATGCGCACTAGTTCATTTATCCCGTAACCAAATCTCAAGTTCGCTAAACCTCGGTTACAGGCTTGTGTGTCTTATAATGCTTTTAAAAATTTTTCTTTTGCACTCTCTTGCTCTTATGGACCAGTTGGATCCTGGTCTTAGTCTCTGGCCATCTTTTCCTTCTTCGCCGAGAGACACGCTCCTTTATTTTATAGTTATGCAGCGAGGACACTTTTACTGCTATACCCGCTTCACGGGCAGTTCGCGCGCGTTTATTGTCCTCCGTTCTTCCCCAAATGCTCGTTCGTTTATTTATATACGAAGGGTCCGGTATCCTCCGTACTTGCCGATCGTCCTGACTTCCGGTTCCCCAGGAGTCATTTGTTCTCCATATTGGTTTCAGGTACTGAAAGAATTAATGCACGTCGCTCGTTGGGGATACTCACTTGGTGTAGAAGCCATTGTCGCACTCTGCGCAGATATAATTTCGACGTCTACCGGTCTCGTCCTGGTACCCGGAACCGGAAGTGGTGCAGGATGTGAATAGACAGTCTTTCTGATGCGCGTTCAGTGATGATCTTCGGGAGAAGGATGTCAGACACTTGGCGCACGGGAAGGGACGCTCTCCCGTGTGACTCCTTATGTGATTCCTGAGGGAGACCTTGGTGTACGATTTCTTGCACTCGGGACATCTGTATTTTCGCGCCGTCTTTACGCCCTCCTCGGGACTCCGTTCGTCGTCCTCGAAGCTACCAGCGTGTAATGCCTCGTGGAAGAGGAATTCGGCGCGTGAATTCGTGCCGAAGGTGCAGCTGGTGCACTTAAAATGCAGCTCCTTCTCGTCCAGACGTTCTTCATTGGAGCAGGAGCGATCCTTGGTGTGTCTGGTCACGTCCTGCGGTAGAGCGAAGAGCATGCCGCACCTAGGACATCTGACGAAAAGGGGCACCAGGTCTCATTTGAGAACAGAGTAACTTTATGCCTTTAGGAAATTGGGATGTTGAAGTCAGGTCTGGAGTCATACCTGTGACAGAGTTCAGGATGGCTACGAAGAAGGTGCTCCTTGTGCTCGGATAAACTGACGTGCCTCCTTCCGCAATGAGGACACTCGTGCACTCTACGTGACGTCGATCCTTGGGATTTATGGAGCCTGACGATTTCCTTGTGTCGCGACGTTCTACGATGCTGAACAGCTTCCTGGGCACTGCTGAACTTTAGTGAGCAGAAGGAGCAAAAGTAGGGAGCTGGCTTCGAGACTTCGTTTAGCTCCCGATCCTGATCCTTGGAGTGACTGGTTAACTGGTGTCGCTGTAGAGAGATGAAGGATCGAAGAACCTGAGGACACAGGTTACAGTGTATCCTCTGCTGATACTCGTCGGACCCTGTCACGCTCCCGTGACCCGTGTCGCGTGCATGAAAACGAAGCTGAATATTGTAACGGAAGTGACGATTGCAGGAGCTACAGGACAATGGAATTTGTCGACGTATCACAACGGGCACCGAGTCCTTCATCACGGAAACTACGTCGCAATGAGCGGAACTCTTAAAGTGCGTTTCCATGTCGTCGCTCGTATCGCACCAAAAGTCGCAGGAAGTGCACTGGTAGCTTCCTCTTATCTGAAAGGACACAGGGACATGTCGTCTAAATATCTTTTAAGATAATTTCATTATTTCTTTCCGATCCTTAACGCACTTTACTATGTATATCCTTGTGAAAGGTGGATTTCCAATGCTGCAGAAATGTCTCCTCGGTGTTGCAATAGAAGCGACATGCCGCGCATTGGAAAGGACACTGACGCACTATATTAGCCATATTGTCAAGGATGAACTTCCGCTCCTTGGAACCGCAAGGATTCGCACCTGCGACGCGACAGTGATAATGGGACAGCAAGTGCTTCCCCATTTGCGCTCGTCTCACCCTGGCGTGGCACATCTCGCACCAGAGGATTTCCTTTTCCCTTTTACGAAGTCTCTTGCGATCACTGTTCTCCACGGTGTCATTGGCCTGTTTAGCTTTCTGTAAAAAAAGAAAAAAAAATATTAGAAAAAATAAAATACCTCATCCAATACAGCGGATCCACTCAGGTCCAGCCAACTTTCCAAGATCCTCACCAGGGCCAATATTCTCTGACGGCGACTGGTACACTTCTTCCTTAAAAGAGGTCCTGTTCTCCGAGGTAGACGTATGTTGCCATCGAACTCCTGAATGCTCCTTCTGGCGTGAAGGTCCGAGAGCAAGTGCCTGTTATAAACCAGGCGCGACGCCAAGTTCCTGCCACAAGGACTACACCAATATCCTGAACCGATATCCGTCCTAGCCCCTGGTACCCATTTGCCACGGGTGTGTCCTGGTGGTGGCTGTTCACCAGTTTCCTTAACCTGGTCCTCGTCTTCCTTCTACGGGAACAAAATTTTCAAAACGTATAATACACTCTATTTTATTCACCCAAAATCATGACACGGTACCTGACTCGGAGAATTGTCACTAGGCTTCCACTTGCCACCGGTGTACGATGGTGGCGGATGCTCAGGATTGTCCTCAGCCTCTTCATCTTCCTCCGCAACCTGTACCATGCTCCGAGGAGGACTACTCGACAGTCCTGGTTTCCACTTGCCACCAGTATGCCCTCTAGGAGGATAATCCTGACGATCTTCATCAGTATCCGAATAGGAGTCATCCTCAGGAAGGTTATCGTCAACACTGTCATCCACGGAGTCATCATCAGGCTGATAGTCATACTCAGTGAACTGAGCATCCGTCATATCCTTGTTGTCCTGAGTAACCAGATCCTCCAACATCGTATCCTCTAACCATACCTGATCCTGATCAATCCTCTGGGAATCCTCAATTCGCTTCCTCTCAACGTGCTTCACCTCAGTCCCAATCAAAGTCTCCAAACAACCGGACCCAGCCATGTTCTCGCTCTTACTATTAAACCCAGAGTTCTCCATCTTCGTACCGTGCATCTGCTGTGCGCAGGTCTTACCGGAAGTCCCAGCTTTGCCAGAAGCACTTACGATATCCGGAAATCCCACCAATGACGGTATACCAAAGTGATCAGTGGGATCGTCCAGGTCCGTGACAACAGGGAGCATATGTATCTTCTCCTTTCCATCATTTTCCTCGATGCTCTTACGTATCTTCTTCCGTCCCCTGGATCGACCCAATTTCTTACCCCGCTCGACCAGACCCTCGCTTCTCCTGTTATTCATTTTCGAGCTGCTCTGCAGTTCCAGGGAGCTGAAGAACGCGTCGGCGTTCAGTATCTCCGGATAGGAGGTTGTCGTCGGCGTGGATGGCGTGTCGCGACCAACTTCCTCCTGCTTTTCGGAACTTTGACAGCCAGCCTGTCTGTGACGCACGTAATTGTCAAGACCATTGACAGTAGCGTGACACTTTATACAGAAGTGCGTGTCGTCATCGTCCTCGTAACTCTCCATGTTGACAAAAAGAAAAAGTCCACCGGGTAGACCCACTGGTTCCTTTAAGGCCTGCTTGAAAATAACGCGAAACACAGCTCGCATGAGAATGCACCGTTATCATTAAGGCGACACGCGGCGACGTCAAATTTCAAAGGGTTTACGACGACTCGACTCTAATGTCACGTGAGTCTGACTGCTAATTGCACTCCAAGATCCCTTACCAAAAACTTTAGTTTTGTCGTTCGACTTTGCCGTTTCGTAACGAAATGACATTTTCGCTACTGCCATCCGTATTATATATGTATATAAAAAAAAAAAAATAAATCAAACGAGCAAAAATTACCAAGCGAAACTTAATGTGTTAAATATAAAAGAAAAAATTCTTTAATTTCTTAAAGCCGCAACGACCATAAAGGCCTGACACGCAATGGGCCTTTTAGGTGGAGATAATGGAAAGTGTATAATAATAATGATAATAAAAAAAATTGAAAACACCAACAGTATCAATCGGCATTTAAGGAAAGACAATGGCCGACATTTAATAGTGAAATTGAACTCGATATTCGTGGAACGGAAGGGAAACAAGTTGATGCGTCGTGGAGGCCGAGGGAAGGAAGATCGGTCGATGCCGCGTGGCCGTTATTCGGACGACGACACTTTGCCTCCCCGACGTCCCGACGTCCCGACGTAACCCGTCGTCCCGGTCCGTTTCCTTCTCGTCCCTGCTTCTCTGCTTCGCCTTTCGCTCCCATTTTGTAAAGCCGCCCTCTTCACCCACCCCTCCCCCCTATCAGCTCGGGCAGCAACCCCTCTCTAATTTCTGCCATTGACGCATTCGATTCGAACGGACTATTGACTGCTTTTGAATTACTCGATATCGATGAACAATCTCGAACGATAAGAAAAAAATGTACTCTATACTTATTTCTCAATAAATTCTGACTCTGTCAAGTAGAAATTTTTTTTCAAATTTCACTAATACGCGACACGTTATTGTACAATGTAAATAACACGTGATATAAGTTTACTATGGCAAAATGTTTTAGCGAAATATCTGTCAGACTCGGCCCACGTGTTCGATGTGTCACTCTGACAGTTCGTAAACAAGGCAATCCTTAGCAAATAACACGTGGTCTTTCGCAACGTGGAAACGTATGTTGAAATAGAAAAATTAATTTCAGTGCAAAAACGTGGACACTTCGTAACAATAGTGTTACGCAGATCCACGTGAGATTTGCTGAGAATTCCATTGTTTTTTTTCGAACTGTCAAAAAAAAAAGACACATTGAACTCGTGAACAGGTCCATACGTATATTTGTACTCGAGCGTGCAAAAGTATGAATTAAATTTACCGGAAATTCTGAGAGCTCGGGAAAAGGTCAAATTCTCTTCTTTATCCTTTGGGATGATACAACGTGGCGTATTCGAGGAGGGTGATTATACGCATGAAGGGTGGATGACTCCGCAAAATGAAATGGGGTCTGTAGGTGCGTGTATATATATATATATATATACATACACATAAAAGCAAGGGCAGGAAGTATAACAGGGATGTGAGAATCCTGACAGGAAGTCACGTGAGGATTTACGAGTGTTTACCGAAAAAATAAATAGGGCTCGAGACTAATTGGCCGTGTTCCGTAACGATCGGGTGATATCGATACGTCAATTTCGATATCGATGACGCGTCCCCACCGATCGTCTTCTTCGAAATGGAATCGAAGAAACATGGAGGCTGCAGCCTGAGCGATGACAACTGTCCGATTAATCCTTCATTATTGGAGAGCGAAGCAAGGAAAAAAGGAGGGTCAAAAAAACAAAAAGGAGCAAACGAGAAAAAAATAAGTAAAAAAAATACATCAGCTGCTACCGAAGGTACGAATCACGTGAGGGCAGGTGAGCAGCGCCTCTTACGCTCCTGATAAAAGATAATGGATTAATTGCCAGGCTCACCCTGACGTGTACAAACGCCACTTTAATCGCAAGGGAGGGAACTTGTTGAGCCTTTACCATGGTACAATGTGCACGGGGTACAATGCAAGTACCAGTATACAAGCACTGTATTAAACCACCCTTGATAAAATAATCAATCCCGGATTGGATTGACAGAATCGACAGGATCGACGATAAGGAACGGTATTATCCAGTCCGCTGAGGGTGGGTATAAAATTTAAGAAAAAATTTTTCAAAACTCATAAAAAAAGGATCCCTCGACGCTATCTGCCAGATAAGACTGGATGAGAAGTCGGAATGATATGATAAGCTGAGCGTAATTATTATCTGACACATTAGCCAACTACAGTGATTGAGCGCGTACTAATCCTTCATTATTGGTTAGAGGTGTTGAAGGTTGGGGGTCGGGGGGGGGATTGAAAAGAATGATTTGTGAAAATAGAGAAAAACATAATCGCAACCGTTACGAAGGTGAAGAAAAGTAGGTGAACAAGGGATGGTAGCAGGTTAGGTATAAGGGATGTCAGAGAATGATAGAGAAAAGTATATAAGGGATGAAGGGCTGGAGGGTGGCTAAATGCCGGAAGGTTTCCGAAGGGCTGAGGAAGGAGAATCCTAGTGGTGAGTGCTCGGGGAGTCTGTGTGTGGGAGCGGGGGAGATTCACTGGTTGATGCGGGGGGGTTGAGATGGGTAGGTAGGTAGCGAGGGGGGGGTGGACCAAGCGCCAGTCGTGACGGGATGGTTGGGATACGTTCCCAGTGGACCACTGGCACAAGTATAGTCTAGGTATCCATCACTTTGCTTCTGTCAAACCTCCTGGCGAACTAATTACTATTTATGAAAGTTGTCCCTGACGAACTTCAATCCGGTTCGCGGCTCTCGCGTCGAGAGGAGAAGGATGAGGTAGTTGGATCGAGGATGATCGAGGATCCTGCCGGCTTAATAAGAACAACGCTAATCACCGATACCCAGACCGAACGGACAGTGACCTAACCTAAAAGACACGCGTGATAAGCACTGACCCTGTAGACAGCCCTGGACTGGCCTTGCTATTGGGAATAGCGAATTCATCATGAACTTCGAATCGAATTTAAAGCACGACTGTAGGAGCGAATACGCGTACGATGAACCTTTTACTGAAATTCCAACTGGACGGGAGTGAAGTAGGGGTAACGTGAAAGAAAAAAAAAAGAAAGACGGTTGGAACGAAACGACACAATTATATGTATGTTTAACAGTGCGTCTATCTATAGGTATATGCATAATGCACGGTAGCACCGGGCTGTTTGGTAGAAAGGTGGACGTTGGTGGGTACCGTCATAGTTAACCACAGTGAGTCTGGGTCCGATATAGGTACCTAAGGGGTAGGATAGGTAGGTAGGGAACCTGGGCAAGGGTGGTCCGGTAGGTGAAACGCCTGGCGGTAAGGTCCGTGGAATATTGAGCCGCACGGTTAATGTTTATAACGACGTTAGACGGTGTCCTGGTTGGCGCGTGTGTAGATAGGTACAGTGGCAGGACAGGACTTGACATAAGGGCGGAGGGTGGAGGGAGGGGGGTTGGGGGGTGGGTAGGTGTATGTAGAGCACGTACTCGGGGCTCTCCAGTTCGAAGGCGGTGGTGGTGGGCCACCATCGCCACGACCATCCCTAAGGGAGGTTCGGTGGGTGGCTGGTCGACGGGCGAGAGTAGAACTGGCGTAGAGAGGGTGGCAGAGCTTCGGGGGGGTTGATGGTGGCGGAGGATGGAGGGTTGCATCTAGCAAGGGGTGAGCGAGCCTCTGTCTAATCGATGCCGCGGCGGTGCGCGCTCGCCCCGCTGGCTATTACGCACCTTAATGTCCTCTCTCCCGATCCCCGCTTCATCCCCTTTGCGCCTTCGACGCCGCCGACGCCACCCCCCGTCGCCTACCACCCACCGCCACCCCTTCCCAACACTCACCCGCACCCTCGCAAGCCTTCTCCTCCTCTGGCTATGCTCTATCGCTCTGTCTCTCTCTCTCTCTCTCTCTATACCCATCCGCCTTCTCCACCTACTCTACTCGCGCTCCCGAGGCTGAGGCGAGGCGGCCATGACACGTGTCAATCTACCGCAGACGCCCGATCGATACGAACGGACCCTGCCTGCACTACATCCCCGTGCTGCGCACCTCCTCCTGGCCGCGGACACCCCAGGACTACCCAGGACACTGTCACTGTCCTGCTTACTTGTCTCGCTGACTGTCTTCTGTCTCGGACTTCTCATTTCCTATCTTGGATTCGCTTCGATATAGCATTAGGATAAACTGGTTTGACTGCAGCGGGTCGTTGGATTATTTCAGGATCACTCTGGGTATCTTGGTTCTTTTTTCTTTCGTCCTCGTCTAGTAAAAATGTCTACGGGTGACAGTTGGTATAATAGGATTTTCTTTAAATTATTAGGTCGAGTCTATTTTAAGTAGTTTTTCTTTTTAATCTGGTTAATACGCATGCGTCAGTTACGTGACAACTGTACAATAGTTTGTTAAGGTACTTGTATGTTTAAGAATTTTGTCAAGATCAATTATTGTCTTATCCAGTCTTTCTGCTTGTTTTCCAAAGGAACGGACAATTTCTAGCATATTACTTTTGAGCGATGAACTTTTCAACACAGACATACGCAGCGGTTTATGAGACCCTTTTGATGTCGGAAGACCTTTCATGAGAACCTACCACAGGAAATGTCGACGTAGTGTACGACGAGCGTCGTTTCACGGTATTCGTACGCCGATTAAAAGTTACCCCTGCGAACCACCGTGACAACGGGCGCCAACTGGCGGCCGTTCCGGGAACTAAACGTTCTGAGAGAATCAGGCGCGCGTCCCAACTCGAAACTTTCCTCAGGACGGAAAGGCCAGTCATCCTTTACTCGATATTCAGCAAAAGATTTTTTTCGTTCATTAAAATTACCTAATTTCATAATCCAAGCTAAAATAATCCACGAAAACTTTCACCAGGATTCCTTTATCTCTAGTTAAAAAAATTCAACTAACCTCGCTACTTGGTACATTCATAAATATATTACATACGTACAGCAACGTACAGATGATCAATCAAAGCCAGCAACAGGAAATGATTTTTATGATCAGGATTAACACGGAATACCAGGATGAGTCCCACACAGTCACTGGAGACGCCAGGCATCCAGGCGAGCACGTCGGCACCTAGGTATACGATTAATTGAGTAAACGCAGCCATCACGGCTTTCTACGTAGCTAATAATAGCCGTGCCTAAAGGCTAATAATAACCAGTACGTATATGTTATGTATCCGCGAGAAGTAAATGCTACGAGTGTCAATATATATTCGGGTGTTAGTTTGACACTGACCCCAGGGTGCCGTCTGCGCCGTTTACATGGAATCATTAAAGATGCTCGTAGGAACGATATCTTTATCGTGTTCAGGGACCGTGGATTCCTGGTGCAGGCAGCTAAGTGGCGAATCCCTCCAGGTACACTAGGTAAATGAGTGACAGGAGACGAAACAGTGTACGAATAAAAAGTTAAACCAACTGTCACTGACACTCCGCAATAAAAGGTTAGGTTACGCTCGAAAAGACGGTCGCGTTCAACGCGAATAGACAAGAATGAGACGCGCTCTGTGATTGGACGGCTGTCATAATAAACTTCGTGCGATTCCGTAGTGCGTTCGGGTGCCGTCGCACGGCCGTCTAAGTGGAGCCACTTTGTTAGCATTAACCGTCCAGTGTTTGTTACCTTTAGACACGCCAATCTTCCTGGATATTGCGAGTAGCGGATATATATTATATACAATAGATATTATACGTAGGCCCTCGTTATATCTAGATCCGGATGGGTTACTTGGATATCTACGTTATACTGGTGGTTAGCGTGTCTTCTTTAGGTGGGCACACGTATCCATCCCCAGACCCCCCTTCGTCCCTGCTAAGTTATTATCGGAAGAAGGAATATTATAACCTGGCAACTTCAAGCGTAACCGTATGTAATAATATTAATTGTCAAAATATATATATATATATATCTAGAGGAAACGTATCAAGCTTTTAGGTTATACACGTGCTATGTAAATGTGAACGGTCGATATCACCCCGGGGGGGGGGCACGCCTGTGACTTTTCCAGGTTAAAAGACTGGCGCCTTCACTTTTCGAAAAAACAAATTCTCACTGAGCTATGACCGACGCTAATATCCGTGATCGTCATAAGTCTTCATCCGTTATTCCTATCTATTTTCGTACCAAGTACATTCCGCTTAAAAATTTTTTTTTGTTAACGAACCGAACTCTTCGCGCTGAATTTTAATGATACTGAATTAATTGGTACTACTTGTTTTACGTTACGTTTATTATTATTATTCTTTTGGGATATAATCTTTTTATGAATTATGTAATATTAGCTTCCACCAGGTCGAAACTTTTTCGGTGAATTAGTCATGCGTTCTCAAACTATCCAGATACGGTTATGCCGATACATTTCTTCGGGGCTCTTCAGTCTACCTTTCTGTCCTCGGGCTTCACTTCTGAGATCTTCGGTGTATCTTCCTCCGGCATTGCCCAGCTTCTTTCTCTGTGCCGACGTGTAGGTAATTCATTACCCTGGCGACTAAAAGAAAAGAACAGCTTTCCAAGGCTGGAATGGGGATCGTTACGATTCCACGTTTCCTCTTGGATTTTCGGCTGAAAGGAGACTGAGACTGCGAGCGTCCTATATATATTCGCGACAGATAGGCCGCGGGCTTATTTATCGTCCAGGAGTAGGTACGGGACGGAAATATTTTCGAAAAGATCCAAGAGGAAGGACGGCCATTACTCCAGATCCTGAAATCGAGAAGGAAGTCGAACGCCAGGACGGCAGCTTCCGACGTCGCTTCGAGAACGTTCGTCGGATACGTTGAGGTACGTAAAGAAAAAAAAATACCAGATTTTATCCCTATTTTCGTTTTTTTTTTGTATCGTCCTTGGTATAACCCATTTAAAAATTTTTTCAAATTCTTCCTTTCCGGCTGGGACTGTCTTCCCACTTGAAGATAGTTCAGTCGCTGCCGTGGGGCGCGCTGTATTTTATTTTACGACTCACACTTATTTCTCTTTCCTGGGGGTCGAATACGGCTACGGATTTTCCTTCTCTCTCTCACTTTCCGCACTGACCCACATTGTTGTTGCATAACGGGACGCTTTCGAAATATTCGCAAGTTTTAGTGCCGCTGGGACTCGGGCTGTTGGACTCTGCCTTTGCCAGCGACAAGGGCCGATGACAAAAGTCGTAAAACGGAACTCGGCCGTTTGCGACCTCGCGGACGCGCTCGAGTCTCGTATTCGATGGTGCGTTCGTAAAATACGCATAGGTTAGAAAACTACGGATTCACGTGCAAATAGTATCGACTTTAGGAACGCATTTAATGATAAATATATATACACTTGTGCTGTCGTAGGGTGTCTCCAAGAAACTGAGTGAATTTTTCGAAAAAATTTTTTTTCACAAAATTATTCATTATCGGGAACATCGGTGTCTGAGTGAGTGATTTTGAAAAATATTTTTCAAACTAAAATTTTAACTGCGAATAACCTAAATTCGTGTGGAAGGTTATCAGTGTCGATGGTCATGATAAATTTGTAATCTTAAAATTTGATAAACGTACGTTTTATTGCCGGTATGATTGTCATGTACGAAATTGGCATTTTGTGTATAATTAATAATAATGCAAAGTGACGGAATTACGAAATCGTGACAGACGACAAATACGGAATTACGAAAGGCACGTGACTCTATGGAAAATTGTAATTATTTTTCTAACGCTGTAAAGTGGCTTCTTTAATCGTTAATATTATCAACGTCACTTTCACTGTTTCCATGCATTCGAATTTTTAAAATTCAATCGATGCATCGTGACCGAAGACACGTTAATTATTCGAAACTTATGGCTTCGGACAACCTGGTGTCAGTCGGTGAAAGAGTCGAGTGGGCTTTGAGGCCTAAAACGAGGAAGTCGTTTCCCCGTAGACGCGCTTCCTTCTTTTTTTTTCAAGATTTATCTCTCGTCGTTCAACGTCCAACTATCGTTGGACAGATACGCCAAAAGTTCTTGTAGAAAATTGGAAGCGAACACCGTACTTTCGCGCAGATAGAAACGCGGCGCGACGAATTTTATGCGCGCTCGACTTATTTTCGAGGAAGCTGCCAGACGGTTATACATACCCAAATAATGCATACAAATACACACGATCTCCCTTTATGGCTGGAAGAGTGTCACATGAAAAGCCACAAAGTAATTTTTGAATCTTAAAATAAAAAAAAAGCACTTGGCAAGTCAAAAATGAGACTCGGTCCCATCGTGAAAAAATGATTGGGTAATCCGACGGATGTGATGGTTAAAAAATTTTTTTTATTCTATCTCACCAGCATAATAGTTTCAAGGATCGAGAAAAAAATTTTTTTTTTTTTCAAAACACGACCACGCGACACTCGGTGAGATGGTTTTGAGGTAATCGCGAATGAAGATTGAAAAAAAGCCGAATAAGCGGGAACCAATCGATGAGAAAGCATACGGAGAGACAAGAGGAAGAAAATCAAGACAAACGTTATGGACGAGCGAAGGAAAAGCTTTGTGTCTGAAATAACAGAGCGCGACCTTTGACCTCACGTAGAACTAAAAAGACTTTTGGCCACAAATATTTTGCGGATTCTACGAACTCTCTTTACGTGGGCTCCTCTCTCTCTCTCTCTCTCTCTTTGTTTTTCTCTATATCTGTCTTTCTCCGCGTGCGTGTCTCCCCATACGTCGCGCCTTCTTGTCTCACGCTCCGTGTTTCTTGAGTTGGCTCTCTTTGTCTCTCTCGCCGCCACTAAATCGCCGGCCGTGCACTTTTAATTGACAGGAATGTTTAGCGGTAATGAACGCCGGGATAAGCGGCGAGGAAGGCAGAGCGCAGCGCACCAGTGACTAGATAGAGACACGGCGACAGAACATAAACATCAAGCCGTGGCCGGGGCCGCGCGCGCGTTTCATGCGATGGGCGTGACTTAGCTCGGCGCCCGTTTAACAGAACGCGAGGAGTGGGGGTGTTCTATGACGCTATAGATCACGGGGACTCCGCCCATCCAACCCTTTGGTGGGCGGGGTCTATTTACCGAGGTTGCCATCTAGCGTCACGAGACGGCATCACTGTGAAATGCGCGCCACAACGGACTACGATCGACTGTTTTATCTCTGAGTACTTTCCAGTGATATTTCACAATGGCTATATACAATTATGTGATTTTGATCAAGTAACGTTATTTTTTTTTATTTTTTTTTTTTTCTTATTCAGCGTCTCAAGATTTTCTTTTTATTATTATTTTTCATTCGTTCTCTATTTACGTACGAAATTTTTTGGGATTATTAATTTCGGGAATCACCTACGAATTTGAGGATTCTCGTCAAAATTGAGCGTAGCCGTAAATTACTTGTGTACCTTCGTGAAAATTTTTTTTTCCATATTTGAGGTTAGCTCATGGAAAATACACTGTGTCCGAGCTCTACGTATCGGGCGTCTCGAAATTATTATCCTAATAGCGTAGGAACGTGTTCCAGAATCGAATTATGACTCACCTCTGTCGCCAGTCAATCGCGAGCAGTCACTGTTATCGTATATTGCAGCAAATCTCCGAGAAACTCACAGGTGTCGATTCGCGACGTAGTAGTTCCTCGGTTGGCCGTCGGTTAGCGCTTCGGGTGGCAGGAGAGGGGCGAGAATTCCTTTGGATCGTAGAGGGGATGGGGACTCCCTCCCTCCATAACTAACGTGGTTGGGGGCCCCGCCCCCTTTCCTAACTCTCCTCAATGCTCAATCCCATGGACTTCTTTTCCGAGACGTTCCCATACAAATCCCATATTCCACGAGTTCCCAGCAATTATTTCTCATGTCGTGGTTCGTCGTTCCAGCCAACAATCTTGTCTCGTCTAGACTTTATGCCCTGTTCAAAAAAGATAAAGAAAAATTTTTTTTTTCTTAAAAATAATAAAGACAACGAAGTCCTCACGTCGCAATGACAATAATCGAAAATCAACTTCGTTCCGATCTAACCACGTGATGAAAAAATTGACAGTTGACAGCTGTCACTTCGTCGCATTCGGTTAAGTCGAACTGACAAAGAATTGGCAGCGTTTGCGCCGCCGTCAACCTCCCACTCACCTACACCACTCAATCCGCGAAGGTACAGGTTCTCTCGGACCTCTTTTCCTCGCTCGCTCTCTCACTCGCACATTCGCTCACTCGCTCACTCTCTCACTCTCACTACTCTCTTCAGTCCCCCCCGCCCCGTATTCCAGTCCGCCAGTACTCCTGGTCCTCTCAGTTCTCCTGCTACGGCTACCTATCAGTTTTACTCTCTCTCTCTCTCTCTCTCTCTCCTTCTACTCTCCTTATCCCTCTTTCTCTCTCTCTCTCCCACCTCCTTTCCACGTTCCTCTCGGTAACCCTCCTGCCCTCACTCAGATCCTCGCTCGCTCACTCACTCACCGTGGATGCTGTGGCTCTTCCCGTTCGGTTTTAGTGTAAACGCGACGCTGAAGACCCCCACCACGGGCACGCCACCGCGACGCCAGTCCGCACTCAGTCAGCGCTGGACCGCCGCCCGCTCGATTTCGAACACGTTTTCAAGTCCTCCGCGAACGCGATTTTCACATCGGGTAGAGATCGCGGATTGTAAAACAGACTTGAGGTGGTTAAATTTTTCTTTTTCTTTTTTCTTTCAATAAGATCTCAAACTAAGACTAATCGTAACCCTCCGCGGTTAACTTGACCCTCGTGTAAACTTGCCCCTTGTACTACGGTGACCTCCCTCCCCCTCCACCTTCTTTCCCCTGGGATAATTCGTACCTCCTCAGGATTTCTTTAAACTCTCATCGACCTCACAGCCGGCATCGAAGTCATCATAGACCGATTTACATACGATCACTTTTGACAGCCGGTACAGTCGACACGAAAAATTTGAAAAAATCGACCTTAACGATTTCGACGATTTTTCTTCTCCTTCCTGATGTAATATCGCGCCGTTACTATCAGCTCTTATCAGTACCGATCCTCCGATCCTCCCAGTGCTCCTTTCGTCCCCGTAACGATTCGTGACTGCCGACGTAAATTTAACCATATAAAATCGGCAGCATCCTTCATCTCGGATCGGTTCTTATCGTTCGTCCACGTGAATTTGGTGACCTGTGAACCGAGCTTGATTTAACATTGAAGATCGGTAAAGCAATAATAATAAAAAAAAAAAGTGAAGTACGATAAGTGAAGTGACTCGATAAAAGTTTTTCTTAAATATCCACGTTATCACAGTTAATCGGTAAACTATTTGATAACACGGGATCTTCGATTTATCCTCGAATCGTCCCGTATGGTGTTGCTCGCTGTTCTTCGTTCGTTATCGAAGTTTCGAATGACGGAATCCATGACGGTTCCATACCAGTGCATATATATGTATCTTATAATACCGATACGATAAAGTGCCGAAGTTGCGCGAACGAATATTCTCTCGTTGGTCGAGGAGTGCCGCAATTTTAATCGTCCCTCGGTCCCGTGGAAAATTCAAGGTTCGCGGAACCGGAAGAGAAGGGAGCAGCCAGGAGGATGCGGAGACGCTGGTGAACGGATGGCGAACGATTGGTGACCGTCGCGGGATCCCATATCGGACCTTCGGCAGACACAACATATATTCGGGATCTCAGGCTCTGTGACGTCGGGGAAAGACCTGGAGGCCGTAGGGAGAATCGAAAATTTCCGCAGGACGCAGATGCCCCGAAGGAAACAGCACGCACCGCAACGCATGAAATGTGAGTGAAAAATGTGAACCGAATTCTTTTTTTTTTCCTCTTTATTATTATGACGTCACTCAACCGCAAGGGGATATATCAGTCTCGATCGGTAAGTGGCTATAGTGCGATTGACCGATTTTTTTTTTTTTGAACGAACTTCGCCGTACATTACGTGTATGCGAAAAGGATTTTTTTTTTAATGTCAAATCCGTGTAACGATAAAAATTTTTTTTAATGGTCAAATTAACATTAAAATTTTCGGCGATCTTTTAATCATTATTTTTATTCGGATCTTTCATTGTTTTAGTCACGCGACAGACCGACCGATGGGCT
>JARQSV010000007.1:1605523-1629197 GCA_030142285.1 Calameuta idolon | reverse complement strand
TGGGTTCCTGTAAAAATTGCGGAACTCGTAAAAAGCACCAGCCAGCGTGCGTTCGCAAATCTATCGGTTAAACGTCAACGATACGCCACGTTGATGCACAGGACTCGTTTGTACGTCGCGTTAGACGTGGCAATTGAAAATTTTTGTACGTTCACCCAGTAAAGTCAATCGCGACGGTATTATCGCGTCGATGTAAAATTCCAATAAAGTACTATAGCGAGAATTTGAAAATATTTTTGGATTATTGTAAAAAAAAAAAAATTGCAAAAAATGTATAAAAAATTTATAATGATGATAATTCCTTAAATATATTACTTTTTTCATTGCGTAAAATTAATTTAAAAATCTTACCCGTTGTTCCGCGTCATTAAGCTTCGATATTGGCCTCCTGACGATTAAAAGGTCAAAGTGATCTAAGGGTTGATCCCATGAGTCACCGAGTCACAAGGATCTTGGGGTCTGATGCTTTTACGACTTTATCATTCTTATCGAGTGGACGTGAGTGACTCGAGTATAGAAAAAAAAATTTTGAAAATTTAAACAGAAAATATAATCGGCTCTGTGGATGGGGGGGGAGGGAAATGGTAGAAATGAAGAAAAAAAATTTATTACCATTTTTCACTGTTTGCCAACCTGTCGAATGGGGTGTTCAGGCATGGACCCTGACGATTGGGTTTACTTCTCGGTACACGACTCGATGACGAAGGGCGACGCGATGCGTCGGTGATTGATGACGTCAGCCCAAGACAAACCCTAACCACCATGAAACCTCATGGGTTTCCCAAGATCGAAAAGCCACCCACTAATTTGTTTGTACAGAACGGGTTGTTAAGGGATTCCTAGGTATTTTTTTTCCCCTCGTTTTCTCACCAGCTTAGCGACGTACCGACGCTTTGGACGCTGGAGACGAGAGGCGTCGATGACGGAAGGACAGACGCCTTCCAAATATAGAAATTTAACCAACGAGTGTTTTGGGTTACGAAAGTCAATGTTTTCAGCCGCATTAAAGCAGTAAAAAAAATTTTTTTTTTTTTTTCAATTAAAATTCAAATTTCGAATTTTCGAAAAAATTGTGGGTCTCAAAAATTTTTTTTAAAAAATCGTACCGAGTTGCAAAAAAATCCTCAAGGAGTTGCCGCGATTCTAAAATTACTCGTGGTATGGGAATCGCGAAAAAAAAAAGTAACTTTCTATTTTTTCAGGGGAAAAAAAAAATAATTGAACCAAGCATCGTGTAGAAGTTGAACCAAGCAAATAAGTAAATATGTAAGCAAGGAACGAGAGAATTTCTCAACGGGATAATTCCTACCGGCAAGAGCCTCTGCATTCTTACGAGTAAAAATGTCTTCTCCGCGCGAAAAGTACGAGGGTGACGGGGAGGAGGAAGAAAAAAAAAAAAAGAAAACAATGTCCCTCGAGGGACATTTCGCGGACGTGAGAATGCCGAGCTACGTCTTTGCACGTTCAATTGGACAAGGTTGGCGCGGAAGTGACTCTTTAAAAACGAATGATTCAAAGAAAATCCGCGCGTAAATATTCGCAAACGAACTCAGGCCGAGCGCGGGGGATAGGGGGGATGGGGGGCCTCCTTAATGGCGCGGCGTGATCTATTTTCTTTCGCGACGCGCATGCGCACGTGCATTCTCCGAAAACGGCGAGCGTAAATTACGGCGCGCGCGCGTTTCCTTTCATTCCGTCCGACTGACAATAAAAAGAAACAGGCTGAATGGACCGCGCAGTCTTTGAATATCTCGTTGCGCATTCCCTCGCACTTAACCCGTCGGAGGAGTAAAGTCAAAAATAAATAAACCGAGCGATAACATGCAATCACTGGAGAAAAAAAAAAATTGCCCAGTGGATTTAAATTTAAAAAAAAGTAGTGCCAACCTCCGATCGAATGGTGGAAGAAAAAAAAAAAATTAATTCAATGCATTTTCGCTATTGCTGCCGGCGAACAATGTTAAAGTTATTCGAGTGGGATAAAAGAAAATTTTTAGAAATTTTGTAAAAACATTCAAAGCACATGTATTTTTTTCGTTTGGGACGAACTGTCGAAATTGACGGAAAAAAAAAATTTTTTCCTTTTTTTTTTCACTCTTATCCGATAAGTTGGCAAACCTTTTTCTCCAGGGGCCAACACGGGTAGTTATCGTCGGTACTTCTCCGGCATCGAAAACAAGGTAATTTAGGAACGCAGCGAAACGGGAATACGTTAAAAGCTTAAAGAAAAAAAATATATATATATATAATAATAAAAAAGGCAAATCACGAACCGTCGTTAATGAGTTTCTTAGTAACGGCTCTTTGGTAAAACTCAAAATCCCGACGCAAACCTTCTAATCCCGCGCGCAATCTCGTGGCCACTTTGAATTCGTAAAGTTCGATAAGTCCACGAGAGTTGGGTAGAGGGTGGGTGCGGGGGGGAGTCAAGCGACGGGGAAGGAGGGGAGGGGGCGACTGTACGAGGCTACGTGCCGCTAAGTCTGAATTACCGCGACACTCTGAAACCGTAATTGCCCATAATGGGGAGGAAGGTGGGTGGATGGGGGTGGGGGTGGGGGGAGGGGGGGGGATGGAAAATAATGAAACCGAAGGAGAACGAGGGGCGATTCTTTTAAAGATGGCTCTGTCGTAATTCAACCGAGCAAATCCGCCGGTTTTACTCATACAAAAACGATCGCGGTAACGAGTGGTAAGTCATCCGGAAAAGCGTGGGTCCCCCCCTCCGTCCCCCCCACCCCTTTTGAAAAAAAAAACAAGGGTGAAAAAAAAAATGCTTGTTCACTTGTTGGTGCATTTAGAGAATTCAGGGGCAGGGGCGGATATAAGGGGGACGTTGGTGGATTCGAGGGACATCGGGGGGGGGGGGGGGGGTAGGTTGACTGTAGGGGTGAGTTCGAAAGTGGTCCGGAGTCGGTTCGTTCACCGAGCGAGAGCAGTTAGTGCCATTGCCACGGGGGAGCCACCTGCGCTCAAAGTTATCACCTTTCTTTTTTTCTTTTTTTTTTTCCTGGAAGAAAAGTTCCTTTCTACGGGATTTCGGGAAGGGGGGAGGGGGGTGGGGGAGGGAGTGAAAGTAGGGATTACCCAAATTAAAGGCAGCCACTTTCTAATTTCTCCCTTCTGCGTATTTGCCTTTGGCAATGGGAAACTACCGCGTCGCCGGATAACTCATGGAACTGATGCGATTTTTCAGTGATACCAATTTGAAAAAAAAAAAAAATTTCATCCCCTCTCCCGTCGATACGTTCGATAAAATTTTATCAACGATTCGCGAATCGTGTCGAATCAATTCTCTTATCAGACTTTCTTATCACGCTAATTATCTTTATCGTCGTCAGCGGTCGTCATTCGGCCGGCAACTTCCTGGAGCCTCGGAATAGAATTCTAAGGACGGCCCGAAGATTCATCGTCGTGGCCTTCTTACGATTCCGTGATTCACTGGATCGCCGTGTAGGTGTCCGCGCGCATGCGCGTATCGTACGGGCGAGCGCGCATTGACCTTCCGATGCAACGCGGAAGATGAAAAAAAAAAAAAAAATTTCTCACGGTCAATTCCATACTCAGCACTCGACGTCATCGAGATTTAACGATATTTTTTTTTTTATTCGTACTCGGAATGTGCAGGTGTCAATGACGATTTTTGAATAAAAAAATTTTTCCAATGACCATCGATTTCGCGCGAATCTGATCAATGACTGTTTTTTTTATTAGGTGAAAAAAAATGACGTCATCGATTCGAAATTTTTTTTTTCTCTCACAAATACCAATAAATTACGGGACCGATAGGAATTTGACGTTTTGGAATCCGTCGCTCGCGGAGGGTTGAATTCGAACGAGCGGGGCGGTCGGAAGGGCCGGGGAGGGGAAGGGGGGCCCGTCCTTTGATTTTTACGTCACGTTAAAAATTCCGGAAAAAAAAAAGCGAGGGGTGTCCGTCGCGACGCAGGGTGCCTCTTCGCGCTATCGCGCCGTTAAAAAGTTTCGTCGTTCGGGGGTTGCTCGTAAAATGCACGCAGCTAATCCCGCATAATTTAATGGGCGCGGAGAAAGAAAGAAAAAAAAAATTTTCTCGAACAGGGTCGGGATGATCCCCGCTGGTACCGAACGGGTTGCTGGGACTATACGCCTTCGGGGCGTCTCCGAGGGTGGGTAAAGGGTTGCCGGGAGAGGGGGAGGGCTAGGGAACGACGCTGCTAATTCACCACCATTATGTGAAAGGGTTATTTTTAAAAGAGCTCTTGGTGGCTTCGGGCGACGTTGCTTGCTTTACTAGTCTCTTTTTTTTTTATTTTTTTTTATTTTTTCACCATTTTACTCACCCCTCACCTTCACGTATTACTACCGGTTGGCTAACCCTTGCACTTTGACGGTTCACGAAGATTATCCAGGACCCAGTGGTGATCATCGATAATACCTATATGTATGTGAGTATATATATATATATAGTATATGGTATATATATATATATATACTCACATACCCCTATTTCCCATGGGGCAAGTTCACAAGGGTAGCTTCGCAAGATTGCGTAGGTATTTATTTTCATGAATTTCTACTCAGCGATATGTATCTGTATAATAACCGGAGTGGCTGTGGTATCGATCGACGTTGTAATGCGCGGCAAATTCAAATACGATTATACAGAGTGTATCGTTACGGGATAAATAGCGACCCTGTATAATTATCCCCTCGATCGATATCGCAATTAGCGATAATTATGAAGAAAGGAAAATTTTTGAAAAAATTTTTTCAAAATTTTTAACAGCGAATATTTTTTTTTACCTTTTTTTTTTACCATCCAAAATACAAAATACAAGACGCACGGGGATAACTTTTCAAGTCAGATTCGAATATCGACGACCGTCTTTGATCCGCTTAAGTTTTTCTTAAGCGACAACGTCAACTTCCGTATTCGCTGGCAGACGATTATTTAACCACGTGCTTCTACCCGTGTTCCAAGAAGTACAGATTTTCTTCACACGCTCAGGCCTTTCCCAAGTATCCGTCATTGCGCGGCCATTAGGACCGCGAAGGAGGAAACGACTTGTTGGGCCAGAAGTCGTTTCAAAAACAACCTACTGCGTGTCCGCTCGACGGGTTAAGGATAAATTTGGATTACGTCGAAGATAAATCTGCTCTAGCCTAAAGGAATTTTTGTGGCATGTGCGAAAAAAAAATGTATTATGCCTGTCAGGTCGATGTGAAAAAATTTTGGAAATTTTGGAAAAAAAAAAATTTTTTTTTTTTTTTTTTTTTTCATTATCTGCCTTATCTTTACTCAGATAACGAAATTCTGTTTCTTCCGTGGGTATCTCAATTCGGATAAGGTACGATGTGCGCTATTTGAATGTAGATACTTTCGTACAGCCAACTAGTTGGCGCTGAGGGATGCCAGTGAAAAATGAAAGCAAAGCCCACGCACAAGGGATTGGGAAAAAGTTAAGTGATATTAATGAGGAATAGTTAATTAGGGAGTGCCAAGCGGCAGTCGAGGGTTACGTTACTACACTGAAGGCCCATTGGGATGTATTTCTGTAATTGTCAAGTGGAGGTGAGCGAGAATTAATGGGCTTCTAACCCTTGTCAGTAGGGGGGGGGGGGGGGGGGGCGAAGGGGGGCGAAGGGGGGCGAAGGGGGGTGGCGAAGGGTGGCTCTCGTTATTATCACGTCCGCTTATTATCAGTAACGCAGAGAGCAAAAATTTATTTTAGTTGGATTTGAAAAAAAAATTGAGTCGAAAAATTTTTTAATTTAAAAAAAAAATTTCAAATTCAAAATTTTTACGAGTGAAGTAACCAGGGGGGTGGTTAAGATCGAGGGATGAACATGGTTCGAGGTTTTTTTTGGGGGAAAAATTTTCAAAGTTACGATGCGACGTTATTCTTGTAATTTTTTTTTCGATTTTCAAAAAAGTCAAAATTCAACATGGACGCAAGTAGACAAGGGATGATCTTCCTTCCGAGAGATATTCTTGCCTTCTCCGGCGTTAATAAATTATCGGGAAACTTATTACACGCGGAGGGTTTCAGGAACGACGCTGAGCTTAAAGCTCGGGGACGCCGAGCGTCGTTTTCGCTTATAACGTACCCGTGTACTAGAGGAGCCAGATCAGGCCACTTTACTTCGCACCCTGCGTCCAGGACGCCGGCGTCGTGGTCGTCGTCACTCGTGTTTTTGCCGGCGTCGACTATAAATAGACGTCGGTATCCCATGCGTCGGCCGACTTCAGACCGGCTGTGCGTTGCGCCACGTCGTCGGGTGGATTCGTCACTTTTGCGCAAGGTCGCGTCGTCGTGCGTCTCGACGTCACTGGCGTGACGTCACGTCCGGGAACTCTCGCGTCTCTTAGACACCGTATACTCGTGTTACGTGTATATACCCGTCAGCGATGGCTTCTTTCGGGTCATTGACTACAGAGACTAGGATCCCGGTATAGCTATAGGGTACTCTGGTAGTAGATTTTAAGATCCAGCCGAGGCCAGGTAACCCGACACATCCGATGCATCGGACCAGAATGATCTTCGTCGCTGACGTTTTATACGATCGATGAAAATCAATCTTGCGACAAAGCGATGACGAAGATCTCGCATTGAATAACGAACTTTAGGGAGGCTGAATTTTTTTTTTTTTTTTTTAAGCTTCGTCCTGTACATCTTTTTTATGTACGATCCAGATCCAAGATTTTTCGTACGGCAGCGACGGCCGATGAGGTCGACCCGAAATCGGTATGAAAGATCTGCGTGAGCGACTTCTTGGTTTTGTCTTTCTCTGCTTCTACACGGAAATCAGGAATGCTCGATAATCATCGGTATATCATCCCGTACGGAATGCCTACATAGCTTTACCCGAGCGTATACCTTGGACTGCCTTTCTGCGTCTCTGCGTGTGGGTCAACCTTTATGGTGGGCATAACTCGTTTGATTTCTCTGGAGATTATCTTGTTATTTATTGGAAAGTCGGATCCGGCGTCTTCGCCTACCCGAAAACCGCGCATTTATTGGACGAGACCACCGGCAGGGAATGACGTGGATCATCGATAGTCATTGATGTTTATTCGCGATGTATTTGCCAATTTTATAAATCGCAAGCACGACATACGATGTTTTTTTTTTTTTTCGTATGATCGACCGAACGAGAGATGACATATACGTTGAGAAATTTATTATCTGTTGGTTAATTTTTGTTCTCGATGTAAATAGCCTCGTGACTATTTTGCGGATTGATAAATATTTGATTATTATTTTTTTTTTCTTTAAATTGGGAAGAGAAAAATACATTTTTGAATTTTTGCCAAATTCATGGACTTTTTTTTTTTTCTTTTCTTTTACAATGACTCCCGCAGGTACGTATATAATTTTAACGTAGTCGTGAGACGTCAAAAGAACGTTCATCCGTTAACGCTGCTCCTAACCTCAAAAAAACGCTCGTATCTCTTCAATGTCGTTCCGACCCGACGATAAATATTTTCTCGTTAGCCGCGGAACAAGATTGAAACTGAAAACTGGACAAATTTATTAGCATCCTCTTGGAATAATTCTCCGTATCTTTGGACAGTGAAAAGAGTCTTTCTAAAAGGTTCAATACGAGTCGCAAGGATCGATCTGATAGATAAGACAAAAATGATGATAAAAAAAAAAAGAAATCCCTAAACAGCCAAGAAATAAGGATCCAAGGCCACGACGAACGTCCGCCGAACGCTTCTGCCATAAGGCTGATCCACGTGGGGCTGCGGTTAGGTAAACACTAAACGTTAATTCTCATAAGCCAAAGTTCGTAAAGTCGAAGTAAACGAACACAGTTACAGTCCGGTAAGATGAGACGGTACGACGTCGCGACGCTGTACGTGTAAAGGTGTAATACGGTGTGCGTGTAAAAGGTACCTAAGTGTGCCTATATAGTGCGTCGGTATTAGTAACGGCGCGAAGTAGTCGCGACGAGGGACGTCGGCGTCGGTCGGTAGCAGTCGACGCCCAGCGTCCTCGTCGTCGACTGCTACGGTCGGCTCTTGGAAAGTTGTGTTATGGCAAAGGCCGCTACGTGCAGGCTGCACAACTTGATAATAATAAACTGAAAAAGGAGCAAAAGACGTTATTTTAAAAGGGAAATGCAGCGCCGCATTTTTATGTCTTCGCCAGAACTTTTCATCTCCGCGCTAAAGGAGACGCTGGCTCGCTCGGGTTACGGGAGAGGGGAGAGAGAGAGAGAGAGAGAGAGAAGGAGAGAGAGAGAGAGGCTCTCTTGCCGGGTTCTCCGGCGTTCGGATGGAGTTCAGATGGCTCGAAAGTGCGCGCCACCGGGAGGAATACTGGAAGGAGCTAAAACGTGGAATGAAACGGCAGACTGCCGCTGATGAAATTCATAATTTAGATCCAATGCGCCTCTCTGTACCTCGTTTAGAATACACTACTATTTATAGTCGAAATTTTCCTCCTACCATACAATCCAGGATATCCAACCCCTCCGAGGAGCAACTTCAGCAGCGACTGCCCTCCCTACCGGCCCTACCTTCGAATCCCCCTGGTACACCCCCCCACCCCCTCCCCCCTCCCCCCCCGGCCTTTTATTCCTCTAAAGACCTCAGAGCATAGCGGAAGTACGGAATCAGCGAGAGACGGAATTTCATCGTCTGCCGGTAGGTACCGAAGTAATAACCCGAAGAAAAAAAAAAGAAAATAACCTAAAAGCGTAAGACAGTGAGAAACCCAGAGCGAACGGACACGAGTAACTCGTACGCTCATTGATTTCTTTATTTATGTCCTCGTTTAGACAGGGATCTCGAGGGTTGGCTTTCCTTCTTCTCTTTCTCTTAGTCTTCCTTTTTTCTTTTGTTTCTCTCCTCCTCCTCTTCGACCTTCCCTACTAATCCTCTTTGTAGCGTCCGAGAGTCCCGCGAGCCCCGAGACTATCAGCCCGATCGACACTCGGCTCGATTCGCATGCAGGAGTAATTGGCCGTTGCACGCGTGAGCTGCACGCACGCACCACGCGGGCTGTGTGCGAACCAACCTAGAGGGAATTGCAGGAGGAGGCTAAGTCGAACGAGTCGATGGGTAATGGTGTATGGCGCACACGTGGTCTGACGTATGTATATACGTATGTCTATCTGGGTACATCGCAGGGTTGGAGGTTAGTTTAAGTTCCTGTACTCATAGAAGCAAAAGCTGCCAGAACGGTCGTATCGGCCCGGAGCCACGTTAACCCACCGAGTGACGGCTGGGTGGCACGCATCTTGAAGAACTGCCCCTTCCGTTTATCGTTGGCTGTCGCGTTTTATCCGGCAGTTATTCCATCCCTAATAGGATGTAATATTATACGGGGAGTCACGTCCACTTGAATTCGCGGGCTTTAACGGTGACTGGGCACGAAACCACCGAGGTACGGTCCTGGCTTGTATACCTCGTGGGTTCGTACACTCCCATTGTACGTATAGAGAGAGACGTTCTTCGTTGATTTACATTTTTTTTTTTGTCAAAGATTTATCATTGCCCAGCACCCCTCCCCTAGCACTAATAATAATTAATTGTACGAACAGACACTTACCGTGTAATATGTAAGATTGTCGAAAAATTGTACTCTTCTTGGTCTGGTACCTTTTTTGGATTTTTCGTGCGAGCCTGGTGACAGTTTTAAAATTGAGACTCCGCGACAGTCTATCGCTTGTGGCGTAGACCGTAATTGCCACGGTGGCCGTTGGTGGCGCGTCGATCGACACGCGCCGATATTCTATGTCTAGTATCTACAGAGTACAATTCCAATTCGAAGGCACAGCCGCGCGCATTAAATTGACTGTAATTGCGTTCAATGTAACACGTGGACGGATGGTTCAAAGTCAATTGCGTAGAGTGACAGCCAGTGCGACGAAGAAACGTCAACGAAACCAATTGAGCTTACGGGAGCGGCCGAGGCGCGGCGCCACGATCGCCGGCACCAAACGCTGTTACGAGTACGCGAAAGACGTCACTAGGGGGGATTCGGTGCATGACCAACAACCCCTCGGCCGACTCTAGATACGAATAAATACGAGCACGTGGTGTGCAACCGTTTCTGGTGGATTCTACATATTCCCCAAACTCCGTCGCAATTTCAATTCTACCGTTCCGGCTGTCACCTACGCGTATGTGCACACGTGCTCGCGTATGCGGAGAAGATAGACACGCGTAACGCTGTCTGTATATTAGAAGCTGTACGTCCATAATGCCGGACCAAACAATGGACGCTGAATACCCGATTGCTGGGTATATAATGTGCCGAGCAAGTAACGCAGGAGGACGCCGAGGACAGCGTCGGGACGCTAGACGTTCTGGCAGTTTACGTCGATCAAGTAGCGCATCAGCATTCAGCGTTTATTTTAACGCTTCCTTTTTCTGCAGTTTTAATCATTAGGAAGCCCACGTCAAAATGTCCGCCCTGCACGGTGTCGGGGCGACACCGGAATGGCAGCGATGCCGTTTGTCGCAAGCTTTTACTTCTCCTTCTGTTCCCCGTATCCATCTATGACGTATGTATAACTGTATAGGTATACAATCGTATACACTCGGACAGGGTAGATAGGCACGTAAACATATGTGTACTTACGTACGATCGGGATCCTTTTCAGGAAACGGGAGACGGAATCGATTGCAGTAAACTGGACGTTTCTTTGTTCGTTTACCGATTAGGTGACGTCACACCGATAGGTCGACGGATAAATGACTCTGGGTAATTAGACAGAACTTTTAGAGACGTATCCTTCGTAATTCAATCTGACACTTTTTTTTCCGTCATTCGCCTGTCCTTTTTTTTCGCGTCTATTTTAATCAAGAGTTACACTCCATTGACTTTTCTTCGCTGTTAGGTTTTTTTTTGTATACGTCATATGGACCTTTTACTTCTCACCTTTGTCACTCAAGATGCTACGAAGTTCAGGAAACAAAGTAACGGCTCGTACAAGTTCGACTTTCATTGTCCCTCGGTCGGTATGGTAGAGAGGAATTTTTTTTTTTTTCTTGACGACGCCGCTACAATAAATCCTCGTAGTCCAGGTAGGAGCGTGGTCGTTGGACGATAATATTCGTGTCTCGAGTGCGCATACATCCTTACCACGAAGAGAAAGGGTTGGCGATCAGGCAGAAGATAACGTTCATAATGAAAGGCATTCATTCCACTGCGAACCCAACAGTGAACTTGAGTGACGTGGTTGCAGACAGCTGCCCAAACCTGATCGGTCCGTCCGTAAGTCCGTGCGGCAGTCCGTCCTTCCGTCCGTTCCGTTCGCTCTCACGTGATTCCTTTTATGATATCGTATAACCAGCCGAACCGGAGCCCGCTCGGCGCGTCCGATTTAAAACCGGCGCAATCTCCTGCAAGGTGCACACCGTCGTCGCCATTCTATCCCGGCTCGAAGAATTTTCACGCGCGAGATAGGCTTCCATCTGGCGGCGAATTCAGTAAGCTAAAAGGAAGATAAACGGTAGCAGCTTATGGAACCGCCTGTACCTCATACGCATAGCGAGCGCGGAATTCTTCGGTGGATTATTTAATTTGAATTTCGACAGAAATATAATATTTCACAAGCTACTGCCAATTGGGAGCATCCTGCGATTCCTTCGTCGAGGTGATCCTGCGCGTACACCGGGGATCGGTTGCTCGGGGATTCCCCCACTTCGGACTTTTATTTTATTTCGGTTATAAAATATTTTATGACGTTTTCATGCGATACAGCCGCGTTATCGTTAACTCTTTACGATACATTCGCCAGTGGCGGTGACGTCATCGATCACGGGTAAACTTTATTCCGCAGCTCGATAGCTCAATACTTTTAATATCGACTTCGGCTTGAGGTAGGTTTTTCTATGATCGGTTCTGGTTGAAGCTCTCGTGGATTTTTATTTCACCGGGAACCGGAAAAGGATCGACATGGCCGATCTCTGCGATTCACGTCGGAGGATGGTAAAGCCAAGGTTTCCAGGAGGAAACTAGCCCAACCTCTGAAGGATACACCCACGCAACCAGGTCGAGTTCACTACCGGTTATGCAGCTGTGTTCACACCGGACCTCGTAGAACGACGAGTTCAGCTTAATATAATACCATGATACACAGTGGCACCTGGCGCATCTTCCTCTTCGTGTATTCCTTTCTGTGCTTTCATAAGCGTCCTCCTCGGAAATTGTTACTTCCTGGGAATGACGTTTTCTTTAGATAACAATAGTACAGGGTCGCGTACTAACACGGGCTTTAAATTATTAATTAAATATTAGATAGGAATTCTTGAATATTATTTCTCTCTCTTCTCGAATCCTCAATTTCACTGTTGGCTTAGGGTTAGATCCTCGCGGTTCTCTTCTCGTCCAGGAACAGACACTTCGAGGAGGTCCGACATCGAGATTTATCGCTTTTATCTTATAATAGGTACGAAACGGGTTGCGCGTCGTGGGTGGGTCGAAGTACCGATGACGGAGGTAGCGATGACGGCGTTACGAGGGAAGCTTCCTTAATACGTAGTCATCAGGGTTCGTCATCGTAGTCGTCAGTTGAGGATGCACTCTTCCTTACTCGACTCCGCTCGTTGCGCCGTATAATTAAAAATAATGACAACAACGCGTAAATTGTAACATCTTGCAGTGAGGTCTCAAAGACGCGCATGCGCAGTGGCTTTTAATATAATGGCGCGTGAATTTGAATACAGTTTAAAAGCGCGTGAGCTTCCTTTCGGCTAATAATAATAACAGCGGCATGGCAGCGCGGTACGAGGTCAAAGAGGTCGCCGTTATTGTCTCGGAATCGGCAGCGTCGCTCGTGGCAAGTCGAGAATCGCAGTCACAGCCAACGACGGCCTCTCTTATTCAGTCGCACCGGCGACATTGCTGGAAACGTTCCAGTGATTTTTTTCTACCGTCGCTCTTTTGAGCCTGGACCGAAGGGAAACTACTCTGGGGCGAGCGTGACGCTGACAGAGTTACGCTTACGCCATCCTCGCTTCTATGGAACGCGTCGAACCCCTCGGCTAAGGCTCGCCATAAATATCGGCGGTGACGTTTGGGGAAGACGAAAAAAGAAAGAGAAAGAATGAAAGAAAGAAAGAAGAAGGAGAAAAAAAATAGAAAAACTTGCTCTCCTATAGACGTACTTCCATCCACAATATAAAACGGCAGCAGATATTAAACCTATCCTTTCCTAGTGCTTAACGCCAAGAGATTCTTCCACGTTGGCGTTGACGCTACTCGCAAAACATTCCGATCGATATGAATCTTGAGATTTTTTCTAAAAAAAAATAATATATATATATTATACATAATTCCCTAAAGATATACGTTAGACACAATAAATATAGAAACGTATATATCATCGCTGTTATACGATCTCTCGCAAACTAGGCCTTTTATCGTAGATGGCGCTCGTGACGTAGGCATGTATCTGCAGCTCGAACGCATTCTACAGTCTGTTGTTAAAGAGAGAAAGAGATGGAGTAAAGACAGCGAAAGAGAGAGAGAGAGAGAGAGAGGGAGTACGGTTGAGATCAAGAGAGGATAGAAGGTTCAGGAGGGATGAGAAATGGAGTGGAGAGCGGGAGTGATTTATGCTAAGTTGCTGACGCTGGCAAAGCGAGCAATACGCTCCCAGCGGCCATCTTGGGCCCCTCGTTTTCGCTCTGCTCTTGAACCGATTGATGGACCATGGGTCACTCGTATAGTTATCAACTTATCTCTTATCTTCTTTGATTTCTTGAAAATCTCCAAAATTCATATATGTATACAAACCTTCTCTCTCTCGCTCTCTCTTTTCTCTCTCTCTCTCTCTATCTCTATCGCTCTCATCCTCCCTTACTTCACTCACTCACTCCATCTCCCAGCACTGATCCAGGCAACAGCAGCAACAGCAGCAACATCATCCCCTTTTCTTCGACATCCCTCTTCCACAAGTCCTCCAGGGCTGGTCCGTACCTTACACCCTGGGCCTGTCGGACTTCTGTCGGTCACTCGCAGATTTACGACGGGGCTTCGGACCTGGGGGTTCTGGCGCAACAATGAAGCCGCGCCATTTGTCACAGAGGCGCTTCCTACTCCTAATAACGTTGCCGTTCCAGACTATACGCTATATCGTGCAGTCATGCTTGCTGTACGGCTCGACCTTTGCTTTGGCACGGATCGTGATCTCATCTCCTTTTCCTACAAAGTATATATGTGTATGTATATATATATATAGTCCGACACAAAATACCTACCTTCATTCCATCCCTTTTCTTAACTATCTCACAGTCGCTCTTACGCGCTCCTTCCACTTCCTATACAGTGGTCCATGTACAGCATCCAACCTTCGATCTCATTCACGAGGACCCTTCTCGTCAGTTCTTCGTCTGTTTAGCCCACCTATTGCTACACGTATTCAATATGCTTTCATATGGAGCATGAGAGGATCCTTAGCTGAAAAGTACCGAAGTCCCCGTACTATTTCATAAGGTACAATGCAGCGGCAGCTTTCTCTGGAATTGTCATACAAATTGTCGTATTCACAAGCCAATCCAGTAACGCACTGTATAGCCGTAGGGGGGGGCACTGTATTACCTTTTGTAGATTCAACTGTATTATCTGTCCTTCGTCAAGGACTCGTATCCAATATTATCGAGACAGAAAATCGATGGTCCATGCCGGATAATTCATTAGTCCGCCAGCACGTTTATCAGTCATATGACGTACAGTGTGTTCGAGCTAAGACGCTTTGTAATGAAATTATCTTAAAGAGGTTCTCCTTCCGACAGACCGAGGCTTCACAATGCTCGTGAATACGTCTGTTTAATAGTTCAGGGAAGCGCCGTGACGTGGCTCCCACGTCAATGTCACTTTTTTTTTCTTTCTTTTCTTGGTTATCATCGCTCGGTCGGTCACGGAATTTCTTTTGGATCCACTCGACACTCACCAGCGAGACACGGAAGCATTGTCCAGGGTGCACGGGTTCTCGAATTTGTTTCCAGGACACGACGATCACTACCGGGAAGGATCCACTATCCTGTACGTGGCGTTCAAATAAATCTGACAACGTTGTCACTGCCGATGTCAATAGAAATTCTGAGGAACGGCACGGGACACCAATTGCGGCGTGGCTATAGGAGGTGGAAGGATTGCGTGTGTGTGAGAGAGAGAGAGAGAATGCAACGTTATAAAAGATCCAGAGGAAGAAGTCGTGACCGTAGGAGAGACGTGGGTGGAAGCAGATAGAATCGAGAATGTAAAAGAGAGGTTAGGATGGCCCGACGAGAAGGCTCGGGCGAACGTATCCCACAGGAGCGATTCCCGCCGCGGGAAAACAATACCGGCTAACGAACCGAACTTTTAACGGTAACGCGAGATCCTCGGGGACGAATAGCGAGAGATAAGGGAGAGGACCGAGAGAGCAAGCGAGCGCGACTTTAACGTTGGACCGAGACGACGAAAGTCAGATAGATAGAGAACTTCGCTTCTTTGCATATCGTCCGCTCATCGATACTTGGCTTTGCTGCGGATTAGATGGCAGCACGTTCGGCAGCGCCGCCAAGTGTGGGACGACGTAAGCTCATTATGCTTACGCTCCTTATGTCCTATCCACAGTCAGTGCTATCGTTACGTTACACTACGGTCACACCCGTCTACATCCGATAGTTAAAATTCTAGGTGTGGCGATAAATGATATTTATTTTTTTTTTTTTTCATCTTATTCTTACATTCTTATCTTGCACATATTATGTTTTTTTTCTTAATTATAATTGTTAACGAATCTTCGAAGGGGACTTGTTGAAATATTCTGTGCTTCGTATTTTACATTATTTTTATTCAAACTTTTATGAATCGAGATGTGTACGAAACGATCATAATAAGTGGACGCGACACTTTCCGACGACCGTGCACGTCTGATATATGTCGCTACGTGTGGACGTATGTTAAGGAAAGTGTAGCGTCTATCGGGACAAGGTCCATAAGCGGTGGTAGAGTTTGGGGAGTGGACGTATGTAGTCTATGAGAGAGCGAGAAGGAGAGAGACATAGTGAGTATGTCATTGAATGTGAAAGACAGAGAAAGAGAGTGAGTGAGATAGAGAGAGAGAGAGAGAAAGAGACAGAGTACGAAGAAAATCGGCAAGGGGTCCGCGATGGCGAACAGAGCGAACGGACAGCTCGCTTATTTATGGCGACCATACTTCAGATATATGAACTGGTTCTGTCGAAAGTTCGGGATGCATCTTTTCCCAGTTCAAATGTATAGAGAGGTGTCCCGCCGTTTGCTTTCAGCGAGAGATTTGTGAGGGGTCACCTTAATGTAATATTGAATGAGCTTCATTTTTTTTTTTTTTCCCCCCCCCCGTGAAGGAACGCCCGCACCCCCGTAGGAATGATATAAACTGAGCACTCGCCAATTTGTTCGGATCCGAGAGTCGAGAGTCGCATTTTTCAAGCGAGAGGAATCCTAGGGTACCTTCAAGATGGCCACCCTGGGACGACGAAGTTGCACGCAAGATTCAGTCGGTAAGCGCGCGCTTCATAGATTATAATTCTTGTAGAATTAATCAACGTTCACGGATACAGCACGTTTGCTCGTATACGTATTTGTATATTTATTTTTTTGAATTTGACTTTTTTTTTTTATTTTACCCTTGATACGAAGCAGCGAATAAAAGTGTCCTCTATCTGTGACTCTTCCGCATCGGACACTCCGGTGCCGGGTTCCACTGTAGGATTGGCTAATTTATGTTTATCTGCCGCCTTTACGAGGATCCCCCTACGTTGCCCCTCTGTACCCCTCCTCCTCTGTCCAGCAGGGTGGCGAGGCCGGTTATCCCCCGTTTCCGATATTCGGCCAAAAGAAGAGTCCTGACGATAGAGCGGATAAATAGATAGATGGGCAATATTATAACTCACCGGCTGTCATCCGGTACGGCCGAGTCCGGCTGCTAATCAGACCCTACTCGTTCACCGGGAGTCATCCCAGGATCCCCTTCAGGAAAAATGGATTTATTGCCATTTGCCTCGACTTCGGCACGCTATCGAGTTCCCTGATCCGTAGAATTTAACCAGCGCCATTGCGACTCGTCGTTACCCACTCTCCTCTAGTTTCATTCTCTTGTTCTCTCTCTCTCTCTCTCTCTCTCTCTCAATAATGTCCCACCACCTAGTTCTGACGTCCTTTCGGCTCCAATGTCTCGGAAACTACCAGGGCCCCCGTAAGCACAAGTTCGTTCCTGGCCGTGCGCGAAAAATTATGGCCCCCCCCTCCCCTCGGCATATAGCAGTCGACGCCATTGCTTCGTCCATTTCCTTTGCTCCTCCTTGACGACATCTACCTTCGTATTCGTATACCTTATTCAAGATTGCTCGAGTAAAACTCCCTAGACTCCAGTACCACCCCAGCGCTGCAGGTGTACCAACACGAACATTATCACGACACGAAAAAATTTTTCTCAACGAATCCACACGGAGCATCTTCGACCGTTCGATACTTATCGATTCTGATATTGGATCGAGATTCGATAGGTTAGGTTAGGTCGTGAAAAATGACAGCACAATGCATCATGCAAAACGTGATATCGGCATCGGGTATCACGTGGCGTATAAAATCCTGGAATGTCACTAGCTCAGCCATACCTGAACATAACCTAAACAACTGGAGGAAGACAAGCGAGCGGGCTGCTTACCGTACAAGGATAGACTCTCGATACGCGACAACTTCAGTTACGTGTATCGATATAGGAATGTTGGAATCAAAAAAAAAAAGACCGTCCCGTATTTCCGGCGCTAGTATCGCGCACTCTTATTTCACCAGTTCGCCTTAACTCCGTGTGTGTGTTTTTTCAACTAGATTTATTACCAAACTCCCGGTGCTCCTGGACGCTCGAGAACGCAGCTAAACCCTCCGAGCATTTCTTTCCGTTCCTTTATCACCGATGCGCATGCGCGTACCGGGCACGAGCATACGCGTCACTCCGCGAGGAAAACTTTTCCACCGCTCGGAGTGAACCAGCTTTTCAAGAGATCCTCCGGATAACTTCCGACTCGCCGGAAGTGTAACTCAGAAGTATCTCGCTTCCGTTATAAGTCCGTGACTCGCTGAAAGATCAGCGCATCCAGTACCCATGCGTACCGCGGTACTACGTGCGTCATGATTCGATGGTGAAAAATACAAGAATTATACATGACGTCACACGCGATACGACTTTCCCAACGTCGCAACGTGGCGCGCGCGCCGCGGACTGACTGAACACGGAGTTACGTCGTGCTTTACTACTTTTTCGCTATATAGATAGGTGGCAGGTTATGCGCTCACACAGACGTTAAACGCATCTGTTGGGTAAAGGACGATGAATGCACGAACACTGTTCAATTTTACGGTTCACGAATGCACACACGTACCAACCGAGAGTCACTCATACAGATTCCAATGCATTGGCGCATACATATAGGTATACGTGTACACACAGCCGTAGAGAAGGGCAAACTGCGGGTGGGATGGGTGGAGGGAGGGGAGGTTGCAGAGAGCGTGGTGTCTCGCTAAGTGGGATGGGGGCGTGGGTGGTATGGGTAGAAGTGGGGGGTTCGGTGCACGGCGCCCCTCCCCGGAGTGGGGATAGGTCAGGGATGCGGCGGGGATGCGTGGAGGGGGTAAGGACTCGGTCCGATGGTGGGGATACGGGTCCGCGGCGCCGTCAGTGCGCCACGTGCTGCCGTCACGGGAGGGTGTACGTTTTCGCGTTTATAACGTATTCGTATTGGCTCGTATATTTTACTGGAGTGTCGTTAAGTAAAAACGCGTGAGCACTCGATCGATTCTAGTGCGACGATACTTGTTTCTCTTGATCGGTTATGGGACACGTGATGAACGATCGTCGGTCCGCGGTTATCGTCGTCAGAAAATTTTCTTATCGTACCGTCGCCGTTCCTCGACGCGAATCGTTCTCTCGGGTGTTGTATGTGGATTTCGCTTGTATGCATTGTGATGAATGGGCGGTTAGGCCAATCCTGTGAATGAAGCCTAAGGAGGCCTCGGTGCGCGCTCTCGGATACTACAGTACTATCGCGAGAAGAGATGGTGAGGATTTTCGTACCTGGTGTCGTGTTAAGTTTCTACTGCTACATCCTTGCCAGTGTCGCCGTCAGAGTTTATGACATTTATCACCGTCAACCGTCCTGTCACTGACGGATTAATCCGCCTGGAACCACTACTTACGGTGAGTTTCATCTGTTGCACATACGTGCCTCCTTTTTCTTTCTACCCGATATGCGCAAAAATTTCGTTCTCGTTTTTGAGTTAAAAAATTTTTTTTCTTTCACGCACTTTTAGTCCACGACAAATCTGCCAGAGTCAATTTACTTTTCGTGCACGCGGAAACCCACGGTCCAGCTCTGGGTACCGTGCGCTACGCGTACGTACGTGGTACCAGTCGTACGTAGATCAGTGTCGAAATACATCAACGACAGACGGCCGACAGTCCCAAGGGACCGGAGCGGACTTTATTTATTTATTTTTTTAATTTTTCACATCAAGACCCGATAGTCGCGCGCATCGCGCTCGCCGAGTGCGAATGGGTTATGTAAACAAAAGTGCGGTGTACATACATAGCAGGTGGGCGAGTCATGCGGTATCTGCGTGAGCGCCGGTGCGACCGTTTAGACGAGAGAATTATAGCCGCCGGTGACAAATACCGGCTGGTCGAGTCTGATCAGTTGACTTGGATTCGATTCACGTTATTGTTTTTTTTTTTTTCTTTCTATAATATACAACTCTATTTCTCTTTTTCATGAAACATTTTCGTACCTCGTGTCATCAATTTTGTACAGTATATTATTCTCGAGTGTCTACTTCTCAGTCGTTCCGTCTCTCTTGCCGTCCAGTTTTGCGTTCGCACTCTCTCTCTCTCTCTCTCCTTTATTTCTGTCCTCCTTCCTCTTTATTAATCGTCCCGGCTAATCTCCCGACAATCCGCTCCGTTCGCTTTTTCGTCGTGACGCTGTTACGTGTCACCGGGTCGTTTCCATTGCGCGACCGAACGTTCGATTGGCATTAATAAATCGTCGCGAGGTAAACGTCGCCGTCGTTTTGCAACGTGGGCGAATTAAAAGGCACAAAGTCGTCCGTGCGCGTATCGTTAACCTTGTTCGCAACGAAAATAGTCGCGCCCGGAGTACGCATGTCGCGCGATGTATTTCTCATACGTATCTGCATATGTCAGCGGGGACGCATGCAGGGAAACGTTACGGGAACGAGTTTCTTGTATGTGAAAAAGGAGTTACGAGATATAGAGTATCGTGAGGAAGAGAGAGAGAGAGAGAGAGAGAGAGAAAAATGGAGAGAGAAGTCGCTGAAGTGGACCGAGAGCTGTGCGCGTCGCTTAATCGGAGACGCCTGTCACTCGCGTCTCGGAGTGACGTCGCGGCGCAAGGACTACGTCTGTATGGAGCGCGCACCGTTTGACGCTTTAATACCTTGCAGAAAGCGCGCACCTATACGCTCCACAATTATCGACACGACGGCTGTCCCGCAGTGGCGAATACGACGACTGACTACCGCGACATTGCCGGGCCCCGAGACCTTATCGCGATCGTCGCGATGGAAACAGGATCGCCAGGATTTATTTATTATTTTATTTCTTTTATTTTCTTTGCACTCGTGAAATTTCCTTGCAACCTTAACGTTCATTTTTTTTTACCCCTCCTCCTTCCGGTCGCTCTCCCCGAATTATCTTCCTGCAAGCACTGCCTTTTTTTTTTATACCCGACTAGCCTCCTGCGTCTACACCCACCTGCTTTCACGTTATTTCACCCTTTCTCGGAACCCTCACGTCTGAGATCGGCGATCGCGAACGACAATTTGACGTGATTTTTGGATGGGTAATTTTTTTTTTTTTTTTTTTTTTATAAAGCGACAGGTGTCGATTTTACGAATGTGACGCCAATCGGGCAGGAAATAACTCGAGTCGACTCCTTACCGTTGTCTGTGAATTTGTTTCGTGAGCTGTATAATATGGATATATATATATATATATATAGACGGACGATAAACCGTTCGAGCATGACGCGGCCATTCGCACGCTTTCCTGTCCCGTCAGTATCCGTCTAGGACAGACAGTAGAGAGTAAGACGTATACACACGTAAGTCAATGCATACAGTGAGAAAGAGAGAGAGAGAGAGAGAGAATTGCACGCGAAACGCACGCAAGCCTAAAATCGTTCTACACACTCCGTCCAGCACCCACGACCCGACCCATCAATCCCCATCGTCACATCTTGCAAAACCAATACCCACTCCAGGCTATTCGTATCCCTTTGATCAGATCGAAAATAATCCAACAGTCCCATTGCGCGCGTCCCCCACGCGGCGTCGCTTCCAAAACCCACACGCGGCCAAAGGCGCCCCGTGACTTTTCTCCCACCCCCCCATACACGGCCAATCTGCCACGCACGCATTAAGTAATCGCAATCCCCATTCTCATTGACCACGTGCTACTATGACGCCTTTATCTCGTTCGGAGCGTCATCGGTCCCAGTCGTCATCCACGTCGTAATCCAACGCGGATGACGACCAATTTGTCAAGCTGGCGAAAACAGCCGCAATGGGATCGAGTGACCCCCTCGCCCTCCCTCTCCCTCCTACAATCACTCGATCGATCCTGGCAGATCGCTACTGATCTGTCACGATCGTTCCTGTACCTGAAATAAGGTGTGTATATATATATATATATGCATGTACATACCGAAGATGGGAAGTCTGTGACGTACAGCAGGTTCGGATTGGGTCAGGTTAGGGCAGGTCAGTACCTAGCAGTACCACGAAGGGTTGCGGGAATGCGGTTTCGTTCGAGGGTCGCGACGGGGAGGATCGAGGCGATACCCGCCAAGGGGATGACGGTGGGTGGGTCGATCGGGGGGTGGGGAATATAAAAAGTTTTCCAAGTATCCAAGAGGACGACACGTGTCTCTCCGTCTGCCCATTTGCATGTCAGCCCGTCTATTCGTCCTGAGAGACGCTCGCCACGTCACGTCGTCTCAGCCCCGTCAGGCTGGTTGACAAGTTGTTCCTACACTTGCTCTTAGCCGGTTAATAATAAAGTCGCTTTATCGCTAAATATAGATCGTCGAGGTGGGAGCGAGGGGAGGGGGTCGTCGGGCGAGACGAGAGGAGGGGTGAGCAGAGAGGGAGGGAAAGGGACGGGATAACCACGCGGAGAGACGGCAGTCGGTCGCGCTTGTCGTGTAGACGGTTTGACTTTAAAAATGGCGTCGTAAAGGATCCCTCGGCTGATTGGCTCGTGTCGATCGCAAAATCGGTAGATCGTTAACGATCGCTCTCTGCGAATTGTAATTGGAAAATGTTGGATGCACGCGATCGTCATTGATGGAATATCTCTCTCTCTCTCTCTCTCGTGATTAACATTTATGCGCGCACGGCAGCCCGTGCACCTTATGACTCGTGTATTCGCGTGATCCTCTGTGTAATATATCTATATATAGGTCGGTGGTGTACAGTCAAAGTAAAAAATGACTCTGTCCTTTGACGCGAAAAAGGGCCGACGTTCACGTGCGTCAATTTTCGTCGTGCTCATTCGTCGACGTCGATCTCGTATCCAGCATCCCTATCGCATGTCCTTCGGTATCGGCATCCCTCGACTCTTTCGTATCTGGTGCACGAAAGAGCCCAGTGCGTGTCTGCGTTTGTATATATACATATATATATCTAGTAACCGGGAGAACATGCGTCACGCCGCAGGAATCGAAGCGCGCCTCGAGCGTTCGTTAGTGGCTGCTGCTGCCTATACTGCTGGAAGCCGTCAAAGATGGGTAATGCGAAATGCAAAAGAGGGCGAAGTCCCTCAGCTCGGTGGGTACCGAACTGTATGTACGGTAGTCGAGTGTAGGATGTTTTTTTTTTCTTCTCTCTCTCTCTCTCTCTCTCTCTCGTCGATCGGTACGTCACACACGCTCCGAGCGTAAGTGTACGAATCTGTCCGAGGATGCTGGGATACGTGGCGCGTAGGAGGAGGTGAGTAGACGACTTGCAAGCGTGGCGCAAGGGTCTCTCTCTCTCTCTCTCTCTCTCTCTATATCTTTTTGATTCTCTCTCTCTCTCGCTCTCCCTGTCTTTGCGCCTTACTTCGTTCGCTTTGTCTCTCTCGCGCTCGCTTCGAGCGTCACCCCTCGTTACCCGTATACTGCATACCCTCTACCCTGTATCTATTGAAGTCTGCGATGACGGGTCCCGTCTGTCAGCAGATCAAAGCTGAAGTAAGCTCTCTTTGTAATGCCTTGCCGAGCTGGTATTTAATTATGTATGAGATCGATATTGGGGGATGGCTATCTCCCTCGCTACTCGGGCTCCTCGTTCCGTGCGTTAACGTTCACGGTGAAAATAAATTCACTTTTGAGATACACTCGACAAATGGTTTCTTTATATCGGGTTTGCGATCATTCGATGATACTTTTTTTTTTTTTTTTTGGAGGCGACACGTATGTGTGTTTATGTATATGTGTGTGCGTGTGTGTGTATGAGCGCGTGTGTGCTGTATGTAGGATTTACGAATTAACGGGATTTTGACGTCGGATCCGAATTTATTGGAAGTCGAGAACCCGTGACTTCACTTTTGGGTTAATCCATTGGCGTTTGTTTAATCGATCGAATTCATCTGCGGATGTTGTTTACGTACTGATCTGGTTTTCCTGATATTCATGGACAGAGGT
>JARQSV010000007.1:1558281-1605423 GCA_030142285.1 Calameuta idolon | reverse complement strand
TTTTTTCGCGGTTCTCACGCGAGGCTCGTTGCATTAGAGATGCTGAAAGAAGGTTCGGCGAGCGCGCTAATTTGCGTGGTACCCGCGTCCGTTCGGCGACGCCGATCAAATCCATTGGCTCGATTTTCATTTCACGCATCGTCGCGGTCCCGACGTACACGGCAGGAAAAATTATCGACGCGATCCTCGAGTCCCGACCACGTGGTCCCACCCGTCCACGTTGCTGTGTTTACAGGGACGATTCGCGGCTCTTGACGTTTTTTCGAAAAAAAAATTATGCGACCCCCCCCCCGGTTTACATCGTAAATGAGAATCGAGCGCCGTTTGCGACTTTCCAACGAATTCGCCTAAATTCGACAATCGCCAAGCCGATTCTGCCCAATCGACCTCCACTGAAATTGTACACGATGCGCGCCTAGCGCAAACGTCAAAGTGACCGCTGATACGTGCACGCGTACATTAGCCACGTGCGCGATCACCGCGTATCGGCTGGACGCGGACTGTCCGATGCACGCGTCCCGAGTCACCAGAGATTATAAAGTTTTTGATCGTCGACTCGTAAAATTATATTTTCCCGATCAATTAATATCTGGTACGTATTGATGCCGATGGTGGCTAATGACCGTGGTATCGGCAGTGACCTCCGAACTCCACCCGAAAAATGACCCCAGGCCTATAGTCTCCTATGCCCGGCCCCCAACTTCCACGTGCTTCTGACAGTCCGTCACTATCGAGCGGGGCTCTGCTTATACCTGGCCGCACACGTACTGCTTACACGTGTCCGTGCGTCTTTGGGCCACAGCGACTCCGCAACACGTTACCCCGCGTAGCCTGTTAAAGCGCTCGTCCCGCGAGCCTTTCGGCACTCGCTGCAGAGGCCCTTCGCGCGACCGAGTACCGGGGTTCCTTGGCTCCTTGCGTAGTCGCAAGGCGCCACATCCATCAAACCTGTCAGGTTGACAGTGCGACGCGGGCAAAGTGTGTCTGCGCGTTGCAGGTTGTGACTACTTTGGCCGGGACGTAAGAGGGTCGGGGCTACTACCCCCCCCCCCCCCCCTCTCTCTGCCCCTCGCAAGCGGCTACGTTTTCATTTATATCGGTCAGAATAAGTACACGGTGTATGCACGAGTGACACGTGGACCCTCGCCTCTATACGTACAGTGGTATTGACAGGGGTAAGTGCAGATGGTAGAGAAAAAAATTTTTTTTTTTTTTACTGGGTTTTAAGCAACGCCAACACTGTGTTAAGTGCTCGTTTGGTGGTAGGAGAAATTTTTTTTTTTTTTGAGAAAATTACACTATATCACCGTCCGTCTCTAGGCGACATCACCAATTTAAGATTACGACGCGCAGTGGACGCCGGGACGTAAGCGCGCCTATCAATTCACATGTGTAAGGACAGGAGTTATTAATTAATTAATGGTGAGTTACGACCCGGAGCAGCTGAATGGCCATCCGGTCGTTTTCTCACCATCCTCGACCCCCGCCTCCCCCCCCCGCCCCTCTCCCTCCCCTCGCCCGCCGCGGTCTCACGAAACCGTTATGCACACCCTCGTGGCTGCCAGTGCCGCCAGCATTCTCTCTCTTCGTTTCCCTCTTCCCTCTCCCCCTCCCCTGCCCCCCTCTACGTTTTCGCATTACGTATCGGGATTTATGACTTTTCATTTGTAATCGTCTTTATCTAAGAAAAATATTTGAAATTCTTTTATTTCCATCTCTTACGCGATTTCACGCTGGGACTCCATAATCTGCCGAGTATGCTAAGTTGGTACGCGTGGCTGACGCTAGGTGTTGTATGCATATGGAAAGTGCCATTATGTTCGATATATGCATATATATATATATATATATATATATATACACTACCAGACAGTGTTCAAGACGTACCGGTCAGCCAACACTTGATGACTCGACTCCCAAGTCCGATGACTCATAAAGACTCGCGATTGGCCAGTAGCAACGGGTAACCTAGCCGAGGTCGTGCACCTATACCGGGTTCCGATATTTCTTCAGGTTCCTAGACGGGAATCGCACGTCCCGCAGTATGCACGGGGCGGCGTACGCCTGCAACACGGCATACCGAAGCCGTTTGGTATGGAGTCACGTATGGTCCATACGGTGGACCATATGCATGCCCGTTGTGCGTTGATGCTGGGTCTGCGCTTCTGGTACGGGGACTGGACTGTCTCTCTCTCTCTCTCTGTATTTCTCTGGGTTGATAACAGCGCGTAATAATTGTGTGCATTACGTCAGCGGTGCATACTCGCCGCGAACGTAACCGCGCGCATAGATCATTCCAGTCGTGACGGGCCGCGCTGCATTCTAAGGAGAAGCCGAGGGAAGGATTCGGACGCCCAGGGCCGCCTCAACGGGGATTCTCGGGTATCATTGGGAACGGGGTGCCAAGTATAATTTTTAGAATTTTTTTGTAGGCTTTTTTTTTCTCTGGAGGAGACGGGGGTTAGGGGAAATTAAATTTTTGGGGAGGTTTTTTTTCCGGGGGGGGGGGGGTGACCGCGGAAGGCGGTAATTGTCGTTGGGGGGTGGGTGGGAAGGGGGGAGGGGGCTTTGACGTACGACCAATGCGTTATTAAAGGGTTTATTAAGGGTTGCTTGTGTATTTGAAAAATGAACACCCTGTATAAGGTACGTATTACGCAGCGGTACGAAGACGCGTAAGCGCTACGGTTTTGATTGATTGGTTACTTCAGTGTTTGCCCTGGATCCCGGCACCGGTCGACTCCGCTGAAATTGTCACGTCCATCGATTATTTCTGACGTGGACTGATTGATGGCCGCCGCGATCCATCGATTGACACGTGACTCTCTCGCCGCGAGGATTCTCGAAAGACTTGGTGTTTTTTTTTTTTTTTTTTTTTTTCATCGTCGCGTCACGCCTCTGGTTTTATTTATCATTTTATTTTTAGCCCGTGATCGGGCTATCGACATATTTGGGTTTTTCACATCCGGATAATCACTTCGTGACGCGTCTGTCGCATCGCCATCTAGCGGGACTTTCAGCTCCGAGAGGCGGCCGGCCCTGACGAAAAACTTTTTCCACCGACTATACGTTCCACGGGAATCTATCTCGGCCCACGAGCGAACGACAGAAATCCGCGGCGCTTCCTGTCGCTCTCGTGCGAACGCGTCACGTCGCGAAGGACTGCGCCGGCCGTCGGGGGCCTTTCGCAATAACGTCGTACCAACTGCATAACCCCAATTTCTCGAAGCGATTCATCAATCAGAGGTTCAATCGGCATTCGCGCGTAGAGACTACTGCGTCGCTCCTATGCGTATACGCCACTGTGATCGACCTGCCATTCGTCATCAATACGTATCTATCATGGTCGAACGGAAACCTTCGTAATACGGAATTCGATTATAATTGACAGTGCTGCCAACCGGGAGAGACACGGCGAACCAGTGAAGTTTTGTTGTCGCGACGATGTTGAGAAATATTAATTGAGGAGGTTTCGGGGGAACAGAGGCAATAAAAATTTTTGTGCAATCCGCTCCCCCCCTCCTCCCCCCTTCTCCTTCCCCCTCGTGGTCGTTAATTTTTCTTTGTCGCTCGTTTCGTTAATTTCTCAAGGTTTCTCAGAGAGTCGTTTCGCGTCGTTCAATCGCTGCGCGAAAGCACCGGTCCATTGACCAATCGCGTGGACGCTACGAAGATAACGATAATGGGAAACAATATTACGGACCAATCGGCAATTGACATTTGAACGGTCCCGATGACGTGTCTACTTGCTTGCCAGGCACATTTCTCATTAATATAAACGTCGCCGTATATCACTGTAAGGCGGGCGAGTTCTCATGCGATTCCCAGAGCGTCACGACGGCACCCGAGATCGCATCGATGCGGATCGGGGCCTGCCGGTCACCTGGCCCCTTCCATACTGCGAGATTTTATGCGGCTAAATTTATTGATAACGTCAGCCGGTGACTTTGTCGTTAATTGAAAATACGCGAAACGCGTCTTTAATTGCTTTTTTTTTGTTTGTCGCCCGTTGCGAGGAACCTTTATGCTCGTCTCGTGGGACGTATGAAAGAGTTGACGGTAGAAATCTTTTTTATCGTTAATTTCATTATCAACGAACAACCTATTGTCTCGCGGATATTTGTTTGCACGTGCACGTTGATCGAACTACACGTATGATTGATTGGTATACGTGTGTATGTATACGTGTGTATTAGTTACTATCAGGAGATTCCTCTCGTGCCGTTCATGTATTACGTAATGTATACTAGGAGAGGAACGTGGCGGGTTCATATGAATGGCAGGAGCTTCTGGGAATCCCCCACCACTCTTACACGACTGGCTCGCTCTCTCTCTCTCTCTCTCTTTCTCCTCCTCTCCCTTACTTCCTAACTTTCTCTCTCAGACTTTCTCTCTCTCTCCTCTCGCTCTCTTGCACGCATCCACGCACAATCCGTAAGTCTCTCGCGTCTCCCTGACCTACCTCAAATACTCGAATACCATTACGCGCCAGTACCAGCCACTCGTAGTCTCGTCGACGATACGCCGTGAGGGTTCGGCTTTATTATTTTCTCTTCGAGGAATATTCCTTGTCGGGGAATTTTTTTTTTTTTTTGAAAAAAAAATTGTTACTCCACGAAGCGCAACGAGGGAATTTTTATATTGGCCTTGGTAACAGCGCTCGAAATTTTTTTTATTGTTGCCACTAGACGGTTTTCATCTGTTTAATCGTGAAAACGTAGTTGCGAAGAATGAAAAAAATGGATATAAAAAAAAACGAAAAGAATATAAGAAAAATGTCTAAGAGGCTCAGGTGCTCCAGGTATCTCCAGCGTCCGGCTCGGGAGATCGAGTTGCTCGATGTCTTCTCGAATACCCGGTGGAAACTTAAAACGCCTAAGCCGACGACTTTTCCACCTCCATTACCTGAAACGCTGCTGCTTGCTCGTCTCTGAGCCTTCAAGCCTGTGAAGTTGGTCTGAAACGACCTGTAGAGCCTGTATCCCTATGCGTCCTTATCAGGTCGAATATCCCTGACTCGGGAGGTTATCGACGTGACTTCATCGAATCTTGCGTATCGACTGTACCCGAAAACGATATGTTCAGTGGTTAAATTTTGAAACGTACTGTAGACACACAGGAATCTACACCGGAATTCAAGATATTAATCGCTATCGGCAAAGATGACTCTGCAACGAGATAATGACGTTGTCGGATTATAACGGGTGGAAGGTCACGAGTTTTCTAATTAACGTACCACACGAGTCCACGATGACGTTTAAGGCCGTATTTTTGTGGGCGGTATTAACGTTCGTCTTTCTTTCTATTATTTTTTTTTTTTTTCTTTTCCTATTGCTCTTCCTTTCATCAAAAGAGAATTTCGCCATTCCATCACGGTCAATCACGAAACCCTCAATCGCTCGGGATGATTTTTCTCGGTATTCATGCACACATCGTTACAAGAGATACTCAGTGAGAGAGAAAGAAGAGAGAGAGAGAGAGAGAGAGAGAAGACCCCTTTGACGATCACTAGAAAGAAAGCAGCCGCCCTCGGACCCGGTCCGGACGCATTACCGGGTATTCGGATTGACAGATGCAGAGAGTCATCGGCGTCATCATCATCGAGACGATGATTGGCCGACGCGCATTTGTTTCGTGACGCAGCACGGCAAGGCGGGTTCGCAGAGGCATAACAGAGAGACAAGGACGGCGTTATAAGGCAACGCTGTCTTCGGCGTGCCTGGCGCGGACCCAACAACGCTGTGCGATCGTCAGAACGATGACGACCTGGACCAGGTCGACGACGATGAAGATCAAGAGCACTAAGAGGGTCGCGATGATTCCAGTCGTCCTGGATGATCCTGAACCTGGTCGCACGCTACCTTCACATAATACCCCGAAGTCTATACCTGGTGGATGCTTCGTCACGTTCCTTGCCGATGGGCACGCAGAAGGAGAGACCAACTGGCTGGTGCAGAGCCAGACCTGGACTGGCATCGGGGTTCGGTTGAGCGACGGTACGACGTAGAGCTGACTAGGTACCGGGTATCCGGCATGGCAGGAATAATAAATAATAAAAGAAGTGGAAGGCGGGAGATGGATGGCTGCGCCGTGACTGACGTTCCATCAATCAACCAGGGTGGTGCGCCCTCCTTCTTCTCGAGTGACTGACTGCTCGCTCGTCCTTCTCGCGTCTCGCCTTACCTTTGCCTTTAGTGAACGAGCCTTTAGGTTCGTACCTCGCTCTGTATACACGTTTCGGGTTATTGTTATTGTTATTGCCAACCCCGGAGCCGTTGTTGCTATCGAGTATTCACTCATCGCCGTGCCCTCCCTTCTTCCCTCCACGCTCGGCTCGTCCCTTACCATCCCTTTGGTTATGCTACTTAAAGACTTGGAAAGGTACGACCTGACCTAACCTCTTTATACGTATCCCTTTTGCCTATGTGCACGGACTCCCTACACTTACCCCTGGTCCTTGGTCATTGGGATCATCAACGTCCTGGTCGTCATCGTCAGGGAATCGTTTCTTCTCCCTCCGTCTTACTCTGTTCCTCCCTTGGTTTGGATTATTACCCGAGGACTACCTACCGCGGCACGAACGTCTTCTTCTCCTCTTTTTTTTTTTCCCTTTTCTTTCTTTCTGCATTGCCGACCGATGACTTTGCTCTTTTTCACTCTTTTCGGCTTCCACCAGCGGGTCCTCTTGTATTTACCTCTCCCAGTGGGACAGGGCCGCTTTATTAGACCTACCCATAGACCCGCTGTGCCGAACCATCATCCACCTCGTGCACGGGGGTATAGGTGATCCCCCTACGTGGTCGAAGGAGGTACTCTACCTGAAGTCATCCCAGGCTCTACCTTACCTCATTTCTTCACCTAACCCCGAACCACGTGTTTCCCTTTTTGTTCTCTTCCTCTTCTTCTTCTTCTTCCTCTCGTTCCTTTTTCTTCTTGTCTTTAACGCGGCTGCTCAAGTGGATATCCGTGTCCACTGTTTCACCCGGGAATTTTCGCCACGAATTTCTCTCGCCATCCGGTCCATCGGCCACTTTGAGTATTCATCCCGAGACCTTCTTCCCCTGTACTTTCCGGTTGCCAATGGCTGCCAACGATACCGACGTGCACCACCGGTGATCCTGGGTCGGGGGTTCCCCGGAAACGACGCGCCAAGCAAAATCGAATAATTCATCCCCTTTGGCGTGCATGGTGAGTGGCCGCGACGGATCAATCGGAAGGCTTGGTATAAGTTTCCGCCGTTGTGGTCCAGTCGCGAGGCTGCCTGTCGTGGTCAGTTTCGGATTGCGGCGATGTCAGTGACAGCTGTGCTCGAGGGCCGCGTATTGAACTCACGTCCAGTCACGCTCCTTTATACCTACTTACCTCTCTCTCTCTCTCTCTCTCTCTCTCTCTCTCTCTCTCTCTAGCTCGCTCGCCGTACAGTCTTCGTCTCGTCGGAACGAGACCTCATCTCGGCCAGTGGCCAACGGACCCAGTCAAATAATCATCCTTGTAATAGGACACGCGCATACGCCTGGTCAGTCGAGGAAGACCGGCTTATCGGCCGAGCATCTCTCTTTCTCGTTGCGCCCAGAGGATTCTCTCTCTTTATCTGTATCGCGCGACTGTCTCGCTTTCTCGCACGGCTATAAACCTCGATTGAGGGAACCGATGATCGCGAGGATCTCGAGATCCATCAGAGAGTCGTTCGAGATCGCGAGGACAATTAAACGTTTCATATCTCCTCGACGTTGGCCCCTTTATTGATCTTAAAATTGACTCGCGTTATCGCCCTCTTATCTCGTTCGAACGTTAACGACTCAATTCGTAGGAAATTTTCGTGCCGTTTTCATGAAGATTAATTAATGGTATCGTCGCTCGTCGCAGTACGAAACCTACGACTCGAGAATAGGAGTCGATGCTCTTTCGCGCGATGTAAATACGTGTGCGCGTATAGCGGCGAAGGAATAGGAAAAAAAAAAAAAAAAAATTACACGCGAGTGCTCGACTATGGGTATAATTAGTCGGGCATCCAAAATTATCCCGAGGATTTAATTAGCCTTTTCCCATAGACTCTCCGAGACGGGATGCTATGCCAGTTTCTTGTCGTACAGATAAGAAAGTCCTATCCCGGGAAGCCAGGACGCGAAACCTTGAGCCAAGAAGAAGACGATGCACGTCTGGAAGCTGTTTTAGTTCCCAATTACTGGAAACACTCGCGATACCGGGGAAGTGTTGAGAAGGGGACGGTGGATCAGTGTTTGGATGCTGGTATAGAGGGTTAGGTAGGTATAGGTATATGTTAATACGCGGCTATGGATATGGTGGCTGGTTCGGTCAGGTTCACGGTTAGGGTTTGGTGTTGAAGGGGGGGAGGAGGGTGGATTTCGTGGGTCCAGGGTGGTGGTAGGCACTGAAGTCGGTATAACGACGGAGGAAGGTTGGGATGCCATATTACACGGGGATGAGGTTTGGCCAGGAGGGTTGAGCTGGTTGGTACGAGGAGCTAGGGGTTGTTACCCTGGTGCAGAGAACTGGCTAGATGGGAAGCTAGTAAGACTACACGAGAGAAATAGGTAGATGTGTATATATATATATGTAAACGTATAGGTATACAGAGAGAGAGTAAGGAAGAGATGGAGAGAGAGAGAGAGAGAGCGAGACATAGGACGTTCCAGGACGGTCGCCAAGGGACGCTTCAACGCAACGAGCACCTTATCTGCGCTACACCTCCGCCTACAAAGAGCAGCCCAACCTATCTGGCTTTACTGCCCTCGGCCTCCAGGAAAATAAACTACTCGGCCTTGCTGAAGCAAATGTAATTACCGGCCCCAGCGCCTACAGCCTTAGCGGGGCCTGAGGGATTCGAACGGGTAGTGAGATTTTCAAATTTCCCGCCATTCTTTATCCCTTTCACGTTACACGATATTTATGCCTATATACGTATGTATGTATGTATGTATGTGTATGTATATATATATATTGGGAAAAAAATTCGATACACCCATCTTACCCGGACTCGCTCCTCTCGTTCGTCCATTTTTAATTGCACTGCCATTTTACCCGTGGATATCCGCACTCCGTGCCCTTTCGAGGAATGCTGCCATTTATAAATCGTCGTCTCCTCGCTCCTTGAACCCCGATGCTATGTGCGTACGTAGATACAGTCGGTCCGTAGGTTACGTGCTTTATAAATGTCCCCGAGCAATAAAGTGGCAGGATGGATTAGCCCGTGGGGTTGGCATTCCTGGTAGCCGTCGTATCTATTCTGGTTTCTGGTGATTTGAAGCCGGGCACGCGCGCCCTATGAATCAATCAGGTGCCTCCGCGCGACTTCCTTTCCGCTCCGCGTCCGTTCCCCGACTACCGTGACTCTCTTTAACGCTCTTTAATCTGCCAAGAGAAGGACTCCGGAGGTTCGGGCAGACTCTGTTCCGAATGCGCACGGTGTGACGCCGCCGTTCGTTTGGAGGTTACGTTCGGATTACCATAGTGAATTTATCGCGCGTTAGTTACCAACCGCCGCCGACTGTGCTGCCATCTATGCTTACGCTGTGACACATCGGGAACGCGATACCTTTCTTGGTTAGTTACTTTCTTTTTTTTTTTTTCACCTCTCATCTCTCGCCATTAACATCGTCTACTCGGTCTGGTACAGTCGGGAGCAAAAATCCTTCTTCGATGTATATCGCGAATAAGTGCTGTTTCATCGTAAACAATGTGGCCATTGTTGTCAGCTAGTGTACGCAACCCACAGTGAATTTTGACTCCTGAACCATCTCAGGGATCTTCACGGAGCTTCACGTTACCTTCTTAAACGCGCTGTGACAGATCTGGCATCTTTCACTGTCCTCAGGAATCCACGTACGTATCATAAATAGTCTCGTTTCTTCGGCAGAATATTCCCGGTTACCCTATCGCGTCTCCTTCTCACACTCAAGAATCTTGTAAGGCTTTCTCTCTCTCTCTCTCTCTCTCTCTGTCTTTCTTATCCTATCTCGTTTCAGTCTTCTCCCCCTCTCTCTCTCTCTCACTCACCACTGAAACTCTTCGCACCACTAGACCTCCACGTATACCACTGACGTTTTCCAATATTCCGAACTGCACTGATTCCATCTGGGGTCCCCTCGAACTCGCGTCGCCTAACCTAAAATCAAACCCAATCCTCGGGCTTGGTCGTCGATTCCGTTCGGGACGTCGTACGTGGCCAAAGGGGATTTTACAAGGGTAAGACGATTGCATCGCGATACGCGCTTACTTTAGTATCTTTCGGGATTACATTGGCACGGCAAAGCGTACGTACAAAGAAAAATATTTGATTATTGAAAAAATTGGTGCTTTTATACGATTTTCGTACCCTTTTCTTTTTTTTTTTATCCAAGTATCTCGGTACTTCCGTTGATCCGATTACGCAGGCTTATCGAAATTCTACTTTTCGGCTCATTATGGTTACGACCACGCGTGTCTGTGCGGTTATCTAGGAAACTGGCGCGAAATATGGTACGCGCATGCGCACTCGTCCACGGCGTGGAATTGTTGTGCGTCGACCTTTACCTAACAAACCCCACCCGGTACATCCTCACAGTTTCTCACTCTTGCATTCCCTCCCTGTCGCTACCACCACCACCACCACCATCACCACCACCACCACCACCATCACCACCACCACCACCACCACCACCACCGACATCCACCAGAACCACCCTCGTCGGCAACCCTGACCTGATTTATGGGATTCTGGAAGCGTCTACCCTGGCGACGTGCCTTTCGGAGGGGACCTCGCGGACAGCTGGCTAGTGTTTTCATGAGTGCGACCGGCAGCAACGACAACGGCAGTGTCTATACCAAGCCGAGAAAATTGGATGGATCGAATTTACGTCTAGTCGATTTTATTAAATCTTCATTATATACCGCACGCGTGTACCAGGCCCCCGTCATCTCTCAATTGGGAGTACTCAATTATTCGTGGAAGGAATCCGTATTTTTTGGTTTTTCCTTCTAAATCTACAACCTCCGCTGAAATATGTAGATAACAAATTCGTCAGTCGAATGTCCGTCGTTCCGTTCAACGTTACACGTATCACCGGGTATATACAAAATTAATATAGACAACCTGGATATTTCAGAAGCGCAGACCAAACCAGGTGCCACGTTAATAAGGCACTCGTATACGTGGTGTCTGTCGTTATTATTGACCGTGTAGTTTCGGTAAGGCTCGTCGACGTAATTGCCAGAATTAAACCAGATAAAAGTATAAGAATAAACGTCCGTGGGTATTAAAAAAAAAAAAAAGCGTCACGTTTATCGACACGTTCCATTTAAATCGTCGCAGACGTAAATACATTATCGTCAATAACCACTGCGAGGATGGTGCAAGACGTTGACCCACTGTCTCCTTCATTAAGAATGAAGTGCAGAACGGGCGGAGACTCGGGTTTCAGATTTTCTGCCGAAACCCCATAAATGCTCGCACACGGTACGTAGGTACAAGTGACGTTTGCTGCTTGTCTGCGAAAAGGTTTGACTTTTTCTATTTGCTCCCCCCCCCCCTCCCCCCTCACTCACTCGCACAGCAGTTAGGTCGTAGCCGAACGGAGCGTAGCTAAAGTGAATTTCTTTTTTTCTTCTCTCTCTCTCTCTCTCTCTCTCTCTCTTTTCGTTCCCTCTCGAAAAATCAGGCACGAGGGACACAAAGGCGAATGATTTGTGTCGTTCGCCATTCTTTTGACCGCGTCGCGGCGCGCCGGTAGATATGGCCGGGTAATATACGAGGCCTGCATCTGTTCCCGTAGTGACGCAACGTCCCGCCATAGATCACACCCAGGCTTTTAGAGAGTGAAGGCTGTTAAGGAGAGTGGCGGTGGTGGTGCCGCTGGTGGTAAGAGAGCAGGGAAGAGGATAGAAAGAGAGAGAGAGAGAGAGAGAGAGAGAGAGAGAGAGAGAGAGAGGAGATGCGGCAAGCGTGAGGGTGCTTCTCTCTTCGAAGAGGTCCAACACCGACGCGAGACGACGCGACGCAAGCGTCGGGGTGACGTACTGTTACTCTTAAAAGTTCTCATCCTCTCTCTCTCTCTCTCTCTCTCTCTCTCTGGCTGCTTACGTAGCTACCTAAGAAAAGCAAAGTGCACCCATGGCTACGTTACTTACTTGATGTTACATACTGAGAGAGAAAGGGATGGATAGATGAAGCCGGAGGGTCGGGCGACTGAGACGGAGGCTGGTGGGTTGGACCATGGAAAATGGATTTCTGGAGGAAATTTCTATGCGATTCTTAGCAGGAAATGGAGACGGGATGTTGCGCGAAATCTGGAGCAGCGTAGTGGGAAGAAAAATTTTCTTTTCTTTTCTTTATTTACAATATTTAAGGTTTATGGTAGCGGAGGGACGATGACGATGTTTGGATAATAAAAATTTTGTAAGTTTCTTTAAGCCAAGTTTTTTTTTTTTGGCAAAATTAAGAGGGAGAGTTGCGAGGAACGCGCAGGGCCCCCAGAGCCGCTCGCTACGTCCCTGTCTCCGAGACATAACACGGCGGCCCATTGAGGAGAGATATACGAGCGTGAGTTTGTTTGCGCTTATGGGCCACGTCTGGAAGATGGTAGAGGTGGATGATGGCCGCTGATGGTGGCATATAGGTAGACGTAACAGGGACTGAGGGGGGTATGTACGGGGTGTGGGTATGGTTTTATCGGGACACCCTTATGCCTATTATTCCTCCAGCCACCCTGCACCTTCTCGGCACCCCAAGCGGCGCTGTGACGCACCGCGCGAATTAAAACGGCTCATAAATATCTGAAACAAAGGCGGACCGCTTTTTGGGGGGGGGGGGGGGGCGCAGAGCCGAAAGATATACGGCTGTTACAATGCCGGGCCAAGTCTGCTGTAGGTACGGTGTATGGGTCATTCCTCACGATTTTGGAAAAAAAAAAAAAAACCCCAAAGAGACGTACAGACGGGATCGAAGGACTTGCAGCGTAGCGAGGAAGTAAAAAAAAAAAGGATACTATACGACAATAATATACAGAAAATTTATCGACGCGAGGGAGAATGAAATTCGTTGGCGAAAATTCTTTGGTCGAAAGTTCTTCGTCCTTGTTTCTTTTTCTCTTTTTTTTTTATTTCTTTTTTCTTTCCCTCTTCTTTCCTCCTTTGGAGTTTAATTTATCTTCTTACTTTCAGGTAAGTAGTGGTCTCCGAACTCGCGAATCGCAGAGGGCGAGCGCAGCGCCGCCACGGCAGAACGGAGAAATGCGCAGCAAACAGCAGCCCAGGCCGTCATTCCGGTGGCCGCAGCAACGCGGCGATAACATAACCGGTAAATATCACAACCACTTGACATGGAAACTCTGCAGAGGCTCCTTCCTCACCAGCTGCGACAGTTACGCCTCCGCATGCGCGATCGATCGACATGGCGATCATCCGCATGGCGATCGACATCTTAACGGTACGACAAAGCCCAACCGAATATTCCTTGATGGCTGCACGACGGCTACCCGTGTCTCTCTCTCTCTCTCTCTCTCTTTCTCTATCTATCTCTCTCTCTCTATCTCTCTCTCTCTTAGGATTGCGATCGTATACCTAATATCCACACTGTGTTTGTTATTTTATCATTTTACAAATATTGCGGAAATAATTATTCAGAGCATACTCGTACCCACTATTGTATATACATATATATATATATATATATATATATGGATGTATATACCAGGTTCAGCCGAAAAGCACCACCTGAACATGGTTGTACCACAAGACTGAAATGTGCTCGCGCTAACTTCAGGTGGTGCGGTCCTACTGAGTAACCCTGTATATCAGGTATATCACATTCGTAAATTGTTATTCATTACCTTGAGTCCTCGTCATCTGGTGCGTGAGCTGATCGTTAATCAATAATTTACGGTACTATGAAGTCGCGGTCGGTACTGTAGTTCGCTGTAAAAATGGTTACAATACGTATATACATAGTATACGACGATCAGGTACCGTATATAGAAGTATATACGTGAAAGCGATCGTGAAGGTCGCGAAGATAATTTTCGCGCGTATAAAGATGCGTTTACACGTATATTGATGTTGCCGCGGGATAATAATAATAATCACGTTGAATTTACGAGGATCGACCGCGAGCAAATGTTAACGTCGAGGCGCCACGGCTGGAAGTTGTGTGTTTCGCGAATTGTAACTCATTACGTTCGATTGTCGCTTTGACGTTCGAAATGGCTCGTAAATCGGTAAGTTACCGTTCGTCAGCGAGGAGGCAGTACAGCTCGTGCGCATGCGCGATACCTCATGTACTCTGAGGAGACGCGCATGCGCGCAGGACAGTATGCGGGCTCGTTCTCACGTAAGCCCAATGAGTCGTTGTCGCGCGTTCGAGTGATTTACGCGACCGCTGCCCAGTGAGGCGAACGAGTCGAGTTCTTCGGCCATAAGAATCGGCTAATCAGTCGCGCCGAGGGTCTCGCGAAAGACAAAGGCGACGTTAAAATACGATCCGACGTCGTGACGTCACGGTGGGCCGACATGCTTTCTCGTATTTATTTACTATCGAGGAATCACCTCCGATGCGATTCTTATCCGTTGGATAGTTAACGCCATTTAGGGCGATTCGCATTGTCGATCTCTCAGCGACGCTCCTTCTCCGGCCGTATTCCAGTCGTCCAGATAATATCTTAAATCTTTAAGCCGAGCGGCGGACTACTCCCGAACCCCATTGTCTGTATTAAGGCGAATTCACACGAGGTACGCTCTGCGCTTGAAAAAAAAAAAAAAAAAATCAAATTTTATCGCTCGCTTTGTAAGCGAACCTTATGGATATTGATTGTCCAACGTTTTATTCAACTTTTTTTTTGTTCCGTTATTCTTTACTCAAGCCCTATATCCATGTGGCTTCCAGTATTTACCGTCGCGCTGGCTCGCGTCTCCTCGTCGACGACCTCACGGGGATCTTTTTAGCAAAGTGTTTCCTGGCGGCAGTCGTTAGTCGTGTAACGCGGGTAAACGCGAACGGTCATTCTAAATCAATCACTCGGCGACGGCGTGTAAGCTACGCTCTCATGCGGGGGCAGCTTGAGAGTCTGCTTCTGCATCTGGTGTATACCTATATAGCGACATATAGCGGTATATATATATTTTTATATATATATATACACAAAGTGCAGTACGCGGTAGTAGGTAGTGGTTGTTTATGCTTTGAATATCGCAACTTGCGACGCCTTAATAGAGATAGGCCTTGCGCGTGTCGTCATAACGAATATTCGATGCTAAACGAGTTTTCGAAGATTTACGATACCCGACGAAGTTTTCGATGAAAATGATTATTACCAATTTCTGGTTCGCCCACACTGACGCAATTTACCAGCTCCTCGTACCATTGTATTCGCGGCGCTTGTAGTTTTTAGCTACTTGAGAATCGGCCCGTTAACACGCCGTACAATAGATTCTCATGGGAACGCAGCTTTCTACTTGTCGCTCGGTCCTACTTGGCACAGGTGTGTCGGGAGCGATACCCACGTGCGTACCAGACGGTCGTGACTCAAAGTTAGAGCGCACGTGCGTATGCGCGCACGCCTTTAGGTCCTGTGGCTATGTCGTGTACCTGGTGCGTTACAGGAAGTCTTCTGTATATAGAAATTGCGAAGGCGACGATGCTTCCTGTAGCGCGGCAGGTCGGAGGGCTAAAGGTCGGTACACACCGACGAAATAAGTGTTCGTGTCTATTCTCAATGCGGATGGACAAGTCGCTGAGCCAAGTAGCGGCTGACAGTGGAAAAGGGCAGAGTGGGGGTAAGGACGAAGTTGGCGGTAAATACGAATGACAAATGAAAGACACTTTGCAAGAAGATGGCGCTGCTTCTATTATCGGAATCTGATCGTCTCTTATGAATTTGCCTTAAGGAAAAAAAAAAGTACGCGTATCCGACCCAACAGTATTTGATCCTGAGAACCAAAGTAAAAATTGCGTGCGTACGGATATTTTTGGAATTTTAAAAAAATTATAAAATTATTCGAAATGGTTGTACGATTGATAGGCGTTTATTTTGCCGACGAGAAAAGCGTCGGAGTTGACGGTGGGTGGAGGTCAGAGTGCAACTGACAAGTCGGTCGTCAAGATACGAGAACTGCCGCCGCTGCTGCCCTCTGCTGGGTTGTCCCCTCGTCCGCTGGTCACGTGACACGTGAAACGCAAAATCCGCCATAGGGTTGGCGGGTATATCGACGCTCGCGTCTAACAAACTTTACCCCCGCGCAGACTGCCTTCCCTGCTTTGATTTCAAAGAGACTCCTAACTGCGGAGGAACGTTCAGTAATATTCATTTAAATATCTGTCAATACGAGAATCCGTGACGGGTATAACGGGCAACCGAGTCGGCCGGACTTACTTCGGAGCCAACGCGTATATTTTCATCCCCTTTGACGGGAATAATCGTTCGGTTAGCATATCGTTCTTGCCAGCTGTTAGCTAGTAGCGACGGAGACATCGGTATCGTCAGCATCTTCGATCTCCCCACTCCATTACCCACTCTCACATCAAAGAGCCAGTCAGTCAGACAATAAATTGTTTTTATTCTTTTTTTTTTTTTAATTTTTCTTTTTTTCCTTTTCCTTATCCGTCACTGCTTCCTTTCTATCGAAGACCAAATCAGATTCAGCTCTCTCTCTCTCTGTTTCGCCTATCTCTGTCTCTCTTTCTCTGTATTACCCCGTCACCCAAAGGAAGACCAGAGTTACCGCCGGCTGGAGTGGGCACAGGCGAAATTAAGATAAGAAACGGTCAAAACGGCCTCCGCAGTCAAGGGTAGCCACCCCAGGTATCCGGCGGAGCACTTTGCGTGCGTCATTTCGTAGAGGCGTAATGCCGCCGTAAAACGCGCTAACGGTCGACCCTTCGTTCTTCTCTTTTTATCCACCTGTCTCTCTCGTGCTCTCGCGCTCTTAGATTTCTTGCCTCTCTCTCTCTCTCTCTCTCTATCTCTCTCGTAGCCATCGTTACGCCCGAGGGCCACGGGGCCCTTCGCCACGATGACATCTTTATGCCCTACGGCTTTCAGCCGTCTCCTCCCAATGCCCGATAAATCCGTAAATTCGCACGGGCGAACGAGCCAGCCACGTTAAGTTACGAGAGTAATTTTTTTTTTTTCTCGAAAATCATACGAGAAGCCCCGAGTGCCCGTCGTTGTAATAGTAATTTTTTTTTTGGAATAAAAAAAAGTATTTTGCAATAAAATTTTTGATCTCAATTCAATCTCAAAATACACGATCTTCGAACGGCAGCCTTATGTGTCGTGACGTGTATCGGATGAAAATTTTTAAGATCTTCTTTTCTACTTTCGGTATCTCGAAAGGACTCGTCGCGAACGTAAGGGAGCGTTTTCACGAACGAATTTTTTTTTTTCGCGGACGTTGATTAATCGGGGGAAAAATGCGAAACGAAAAGCGTAACGCAACGGGAGCTTCTGTACGTACTAGGAAAAAGGAAGATGAGACCTATATATATATACACACACACATATATATATATATATATAAGCAGCGAGCGGGAGTTGTTGTTGAGTCGCGGAGTACCGGCAGGAGCGGCCCTCGGGTGACGTCTCCTGTCCCCCTCCGCCCCCCCCCCCACTCCCCCCCACCAACCCCTCGGCTCACTCTCTTTTTCACCCTCACTCGCTCTCCCTCCTCTCCCGGCCCTCTCGCAGCATTTTAATCCACCCGACGATGTCACTCCACCGCCGCCCCGAATAATCAGCCCGAAATTCGTTGCGAGCGTTGGCTGCAAATTGCCGCGCGAAACACAACAAAAGAACGCGATATTAGTCGGTCCTCCGCTGGTTCAGAGAATCCTCGTGCTTTTGGGCTTAGGTTAGGTTAGGTTACTTCAGAGCTCTGATTCCAACGGATCTCTCGAGGAAAGTCCAAAGTCGTCAGAGGCGCTTTCGTCTTTCACTATACACGGGTGCGTCTTCTTGGGACGCGATAGGTAATTAGGCTATTACGCGTTCGTCCCGGAACCTCTGAGAGAGAAAATTATCTTTGAGAGAGAGAGAGAGAGAGAGAGAGAGAGAGAGAGAGGGAGGGGGAGGAAGAGGGGCGCGAAGAATTCGTTCCTTGTCGTATCCTCACTGATTCTCATTTCTTTCGTCTTCATTTTTATGTTCCATATAGTTTCTCTCTCTTTCCCTCTCCTTACGTCTGTCTCCTTTCTCGCGCTTTCTTCTTATTGTTCCTTTATTTCATCTCCACTCTGTCTTTCCGCGTTCGCTCGAGGCATTCTCCGAGATATCGTCCTTCGTGCTCGGGGACAACCCAAGAAAACCCGCAATTGGACTTGTCGGACTCAATGTACACTCGAGTTAATAAACCCGGCATCGCGGCTTTTACCGTTTTCCCTTGCCGTCTATGAGGAATGCGGAATGTAGAATTTTTACGATGCGGAATGTGGAATAGAAATATATATATATATGTATATATGTTCGAAGTAAGCACTTGATCGGTAGAGCGCAGCGCGACCGATCCGTTAATAAAGTAATAAAGAATTAGTGTAGTTCCAGGGTGCCGGCTTGCTGACTGCAACTTATCGTATACCTCCTGTCAGACGGACTTTCTCTCTCTCTCTCTCTGTCTGTTCTCTCCTTTTTCTCTCATTCTCACGTTATCTTATTTTACTTAGACTCTCCTCTCCTTCTGACTTTTGCCATCTTCCACGCAATCCGCCTTCGTTACACTCGCGCGGACCTTCGGGCTACCCACAAGGCCAGATTCGCTCGTTCCTGCGATCCACGTATATGACGTGTGCGCATGCGCGCGAATCAGCGATTCGCCTCAACGACTTCTTTTCCATTTTTTTTTTTTAATCTTTATTTTCGCAAGCGGATCTGTCATGGACGGAGGCCCTGCCAGTCAAACAGCCATTGCCAGTAAGACGAGACTTTATATATATATATATATATATATATTATATATTTATATATATAACGTTATATGTATATATATAACGTGGGGACTCGGAACGTATCCGTTGGGCATCGTAGAAACAGGACTTAAGGTTATGAGAATAGTTGTATGATTTACAGTCGCTCGTTGCAACTTTAATGAGATTAATAAATATATAAGACGGTAGCTAATTGACGGATTTCACGTGGCTGTAAAACGCGGAAGAAAGTGTAATCGCGATCAATATTTATTGGATGCTTAATGCCACGAACTGCGGGAAAGCTCTTTCATTGGAAATTTCATTTAAGTGAAATTTCAGTAATGCGGGCCAAGCAAACGCGGACTGTTATAAATTGATATACGAGGACCTGTATCCTTGTGGTGGCGATTGAGAGAGCGAGAGAGAGAGAGAGAGAAAAAACCACCAAAAAAAAAACGTCCGACACAAAACGAGCGACATGTAGTTTTATAGTCTCGTAAAAGCGAGTAAGCAGAAAGGTGCGTCTTGGTATAAAGGGGGTCCTGAAAAATCCGGATCGATGATCGGCGCCGCCTTGGTTCGCTGCATAAGAGACTGTTAAAAGGCAATGAGTTTTCATATACGGTCGGGACACACTGTATTGAAATGTTACGGCTACTCGAGGATCTGACTTTTGATTATGCTCGAATTAACTAAAGGTTAAGTGGATTAACGAGATTGGTTAAATGTGCCCGATAAACTTTTATCGTCCGTTGACGTAACATTTTTTGCGTAATCGGATCTCGAAATATCATTGAGAAGAAGTAAGATCGTTAAGAAGACGTTAGAATTTTTTTTGGTCCTAAAATCGAAAGAAAAAAAAAAAAAAGAAACCGAAAAATTCAAATCACCGACGACCCGCGTAATTCTTAGCCGTCACTGGTATCATTTCGAGGTAGGTTAGGTCGACCGAGGGTAACCGAATTATTGGCAACTAAGTAGGGTCGAATAAGAGTGCAGGGATCAGCCGAAGGGTTAGTTAGTCAATCCAAGGCCGTAGGCTGTTGAAGAAGAAAAAGAGGCAGCATAAGTCTGTTGCCAGACTCGTAATCCAGGTGGCAGCATAGTAGGATCATTGGGGTCGGTTGAGTGATGTCGGGTCATTCCTTAAGACGCCTCCGTAAATAACGAGCCGGTATCGTGCCAAAAGAAAAATCCGTCGGCGTTTATAGGTACATAAAAGATGGCGACCGTAGTCTCCGGAGCAAGAGTAAAGGGGAGAGAGAGAGAGAGAGAGAGATATACAAGGTACCTTATATAGCGTCGATACCCATTGGCCGGTATAAGCACTGATAGTAGAGGAAGCCCATGTAGGGACACTGTAAGACGCATCCACAAGAAAACAAGCGAACCTCCTCCGATCAAGAGGATCCGGCATTTGCGTGTCCCACGAGATTTATGCCTCTTGCAGTGATAAGGGTGTACTGGAATAATACAGTCTTCGAGATGCCAGCGGGTGTCCTTATGCTTTTTTGTCCTGCGACCGGGTAGCTCATTTTTAATTCCCAACCGGAACGACTAATTTCGTTAGATAGTATCGCGCGACCGAACCTCACTTTAGGATTCGTCGGAGGGAACGATGCTTGCGCCGCTGTTATTGTCGGTTATTGTTACCCGGTGTAGTCATTCACACGGTGAACAAGACGCATGGCGGTAGCGGCCAGCTGATTTTTCAACGTGAAGGTATCTGTCTTACGAGGGAGTTTGAGGTTAGGTCGGTCGGCGTACGTTCGTGAACGAAGATTTATCAAAGCATTATTTACCTCTGTTAATTTACGGCTTCGAGGTTTCTCACAGAGTCGCGTTCTCGAACGGTTAACGGGATTAATATTTTGAAAACGAGATGGAACGTCACGACGGAGACGGACGCGTCACGTCTGACGTTGCATTAACGTCTCGACGCGTACTTTTCTTCGTTCTATCGTTTTATCATCCCTCACCTATCTGCCTTGTATTTTCACATTATACTCTTTGAGGCTCAGTCGATTTCTCGCCTTTCTCCTGCTCTCTTATTCCGTTCGTCTCTCTCTCTCTCTCGCACTCCTTGTCGCCTGGATACCGTCACTGTCGTACGCTGAAGTACGCGACGCGACGTTGACGGCTCTGACGTTTTAAAAGGTTTCCTGCCGCGAATAAATGACGCCTTATTAAGATTCTCCTGATTATCCGCTTCTGGTTGGCAACCGTGCTTACGGGAAACGCCTTGTACCCCGAAGACCACGACTCGAAACGTGGAAAAGCTTGTGACGAAGTTTAAGCCGGGTTCGCGGAGCGTCGCAACGGCAACTATTGAGAGCTTCGCTATTAAAAGTATAGATGGCACTGAGGTAGAGCACGGTGGTTAAGTGTAGTCGGTGAGACTCATTTTCAGGAGGGGGCCATCGACTTATGACCGCGACACGTAAATAAGTCACTCTAGATTCTCCTTTGACTTTTATAACCTAAATCAAGTCGCTTGTGACTTTTTTTGCTTTGCGAATTCTCGAAATAGAATCGTCATTTATCGATCTTTACGTGATCTTGAACTCTACGATTTTACCGTAGTTAAGCTTTGCGTCTGTTTCCATTGCAATTGGATCGTATAAGACGTCGAACTCGTGAAAGGGTGAGTGGGGGAATGGGAGGGGGGGGGGGGCGGCCGTCTGCTCTGTCTGTCCATCACGTTGCCGACGTCAGATTATCGTTCTGACACTTTCCGAGTTATTCCAGCCGTCGTCCGGGCGCCTCGACGTGGCCGGTTTCTATGTGCCGGTGAACGAGCAAGCGACTCGGTCCTCTCGGCTTCGCTCGTGGCTCTTCGGCTCTCTCTCTCTCTCTTCCTCTCTCTCTTCCTCTCTCTCTTTGTCTCTCTCTCTCTCTCTCCCCCTTCCTTCTTCTCTATGTGGGCCATGCGTGTCGACTTGTTTGGCCGGTGTCGATCAAATTTCACAGGACGAGATTATTCAAGGCTATATCGCCGTGAGAGAGACTTTGACGCCAACTGGCTTTTGATCGAAATCATCCTTTTCATAATCTTTTATATTAGCATCATTGACACAGCCATTTCACTGACGTTTAATGACTCACACGACATACCCGCGTAACCGTAGCTTATTACGGCAACTCCCGTGCGTTTCCATTGACACTTCTCACGCTGGGTCCTTCGCCGTCTGAAATGACGTCCGACGAAATTTGACATCAGGCCGCAGATCATCAGCCGCTCAAAGCCGTAATTTTCATTGGAAAAACCCAATGTGGATCCGATCGATTCTTATGTCTCGTGAAACATCAGTCATCGAAATGAATCTTGGGTATCTAGAATAGGACGACCGGTAGGATGACTGGAACCAATTAGGAATCGACGTGGACACGCTCCAATAGTCAATGGGAGTAGGGATGCGGCCCGTTCCTACCTCGATGATCATCCACTTTATCTTTTGTCATCCTGGACCCAAGCCTACAGATTGAACGGTGTGCCCACGGTCGCTCTTCATCTTAGGTAATAATCTGTGCTGGTTGTCGGGGCGGCTTAATAAAGGAAGAGCGACGCTTATAAAACCACTGACGATATTCGTACCTTTATTGTCAAAGATATTTCTCTTCTTTTCTTTTTTTTTCTTTTTTTTTTTTTACCATCGTTAGACAATGAAAACAAAGGATGGAAAGATACCGTGGACCAAGCTCAGCCTGTGTATACAGGCAAGGGTCTGAACTCTCGAGGTGGAGACGATTGGCTGAACATTCAGTTCCGACAAGCCGGCAAATCGTGGGGCTGTTTCGCTGCTCCCGCTTCCAAGGCTTGGGGTGTGCGCGCTCGAGTCCGTCGGCGTTGGGACGAGCGGGGTGAGCGAAGGCGCTGATTAGTTTACAAACGGCACCTTTGCGGAGCTCTCGGCAAGCACCCCTAACCCACCGAACCTCACAGCCTCCCTGCAACCCCTATACCCTTCTCTCTCTCTCTCTTTCATCCCCTCCGACCCAATCTCACAGACCATCCACTTTCGAGCCTGCTCCTTTCCACTCTGTTCTGCTACGTTTGATGTCGCCCGGCAATGCGATAGAAAGAGAATTTAGGGTTGAACGCGTCTCGCGCGCTCGCGCGCCTCTAGGTTAATCCGCAGGCAGTGGGGCTAAAAAAAAAGGGCACGCGACCTCTTCTGCATTCACAGTTTAAACCCCGATTTAGTCAAGATGGTTGAGTGAATGATTTTTTTTTTTTCAAACTTGCATAAATTTGTGAAAACTTGCAAATTTACTTGGGTCGGGTGATACTTTTTTTTGTTTTTATTGCATCGTAACTTTTTTTTTTCATGTTTAACACCGAGCCTCTTTGCTGATGGGTTATGATGGGAATCGAGGTAATTTTGGTAAAGCACGTTTCGTCGATGTTTGGCATTCCGCCGGCTGACCGGGGACGCGTGTGACTCCGCGCTACGCGCGTCATTCAATTAATAATTCAATCATTGAATTTGATTAAATTACTTTTCGTATAGCGACGGCGGCCTAGTGAAAAAAATAGCGCTACATCATTAGCGATCGGTAATTGAATTATTTCCGTTTTATATTGGGCTTTTGATCGTTGAAAATGACGCGGTGTGTCCTTCTCTACTGATTCCTCTTGTCTCTCTCTCTCTCTCTCTCTCTCATTCACTTTATAGTGACTTTCTATCTGTCTCTCCCTCTCTTCGTTTCATCAAATCCTGCGCCTTCGGCTATCTCTGTACTGGTCGACTGAATTTTCAATGTTCAAAATCAACCTGGTTAATTATCAGTCGTTATCACTACCCCCTACCCCACTTTCACGGGTCAGAGTTCGCTATTGTTTCTAACCATATCGTTACACCGAGTCGTCCCTTCTGCCTCAATTTGTTCACCGATCGCTTTTATCCTTCTTCTTAATCGACGCCTCGTGTCGCGACGCTCTGCGTCCCTCAGCGTTGGAAATTAGATATTTGACCATACTCGATATTACTATTCTTGTTGTTATTGTTATCGATTATTGGATCGATATACGTAATATATCGTAATACGATTAATGTACTGTTACGCATTGATTGACTCTTTTTCTTCTTATTTATGTTTCAGGTAAGCACCGAGCGAATTCTTCTATTTCCCGTGGGATCGGTGGGGTGAGTAGGTTTGCGGCTTTTACCTACCCGTAGTCCCTTTTTTTCTTCTTTTTTTTTTTTTTTCGAGATTACCTACGCATACGTAACCTTTGACCCCTGACGACCCTCGATCCACGCGTAGACGCACTACGCGTACCTAATTATCGAGGTTAATTGACTTCGCGACATTCGTTACCCCTCCCATTACCCCCCCTTCACATACTAAATTATTAATGCGACACTGTGTATAAGAGTGCGACGGAATCCATACGGTGTACGCTGAAACGCAAACATTGTCCGCGTGTATGTCGAAGAGTCAATGCGCACGGAGTTACGCATCGGGAAAGTAATTGAATCGAACGAAATTATGAACGATAAACGAGAGTAGCTCCGGCGACGTAACGGGTGCTCGCTAATTCACAAATCGTCGCTTCCATTGAAACGGTGCCAAGGCTCCTGGCTATACGTTCTGTAGTACCTCTGTAAAAGTTCGTGGATCGGTGCTTGTGTTTATTATTATTATTAAAAATCATAAAGCACAGTATGGCGTAGAAAAAAATTAAAATTTTGTCCCATCGCTACATGCGTACACCACCCACCTGCTCAATCTAACCACGATCGTACATTGTGTATACACACACTGTATACGTATGTAGAGCGTGTATAGGATGACTCGTAGGGGATGAAGTTGACCCGCGACATGTAATAAGGGTCGCGAGACCAGACGGACAGGAGGCAAAGGTGAACAGTGGTGGTGGTGGTGGTGGTGGTGGTGGTGGTGGATGTCATGGATTGGGTGAGTCCGTTCAGTTGACACGTAGGGGTGGACCTGTCGGGGTAGGTTGAAGCTGGAAGCGAACGTGACACGGCCGTCTTGTGACCCTTACCCCTACAGTGTTCAGCCTCGGAGTCACCCACCTCACCGGTAGCTCCAGTATCGTCCAGGCACATCCCCTCGCGCGTCGGGACGCCGACGACCTAGCGTCACTAGCCAAGCTTCGCTCTCTCTATTGTTGTTATTATTAAAGGAGGTGTGGGGGGAGGGTGGAGGGCGGGGGGGTTGGAAGGGCTGAGGTGGTGCTGGTCTGGTGGCCAGGCTACTTGTATATACGGCGAAGAGGGCAGGGGGCGGCGGCTCTGTACTGAGGGGGTGGATGGTGGTGGCGGTCGGATGAGGGCTGGAGGGAATGATGACGGAAAGGAAGGCGGCGTCTGCAGGTGACAGATGAAACAGCGCCCTCTCCTATATCTATACTATAGGTATACACCAGTACAGTTTTCCTTTTCTCATCTGGTTCTTTCACTCGCGCCCTCTGACCTCTCGGCAGTGCACGCTGCGTTTCTGTTCGCCTTTACGTTCACGTTTGCCACCCTGCAGCTGCCATGTTCTCTTGGATCCTTGAAATCACTACTCGAGTCATACACCCCATTCTGGTCCACTTGGAACCGACGTGTGTACATTCGGAATGACATGGGTATTTAAAATATTATTATTATTTTTTCAATTGCAAAACTGATCAGTCGGATCGACAGTACGGCTTAGCGATGGGTAATTCACGCGACTAAGGAGGTGAGTTGGACGGGGGTGAAATGCTTTTTTGTTGTGGGTGTACCTTTTTTTTTTTATGGATTTTCAAAATGGGCCTGTCATACCGAATCGATTACGAGTGCCGGAGGGTGATAGGACCTTTTATAAAAAAAATTTTTTTTTTAATTTTCCAAGTATCTTCCATCCCTTACGGGACCGACGTTCATGCGAGTCTCGGCGACTCCCGGTGTCGTGATACGTCTTGTATGGAATCGCTCGACGGGACACCGAGTCTCGCAAATAAACTGTCAAACCCGCTGGGGTCCGTTGTCAGAGTCATGGGCTAGTCTAGACTACCCCTATCCTTACCACCCTCTTTCGTTAACCTTGACCAGGTAAATCCGACTGTCGACAGAGGCTCGTGCGATTTATTTGTTGACCTTATGGTGAGGTTTGTCATTTTTAAAAAATCAACCTCCAACCTTCTCTTCTGTATGTCGTGTTTCTTCGTTCAGTTTTTCAAGTCCCGTCATCCCCCTCGCCGGTGGTAGACATTCTTCCGGGTTCATCGGGCAGGTCGCATGGGTTTCGCCATTATACAGTCAGAGGTCCTATCTGTGGAAATGGCCAAGCTGAAGGGTAGGAACTGGCCAGAGGGTTACTCGAGGTTAGTTTTATCAGAGTCCGGTATCATTCCAGAAGAGCGACAGTGGACTGTTCCGGGGGTGGGTACACACAGGGGTAGTTTGGTAGAAAACGCGAGGAATGCGAGTTCCTCGGGGGGAGGGGGGAGGGTGGTGAGACAGAGTGTCTCTTCTGGAGGGATGCTGGGAGGGGTTGGCAAGAGGACTAGGAGATGGAGAAGGTTTAGAGGGTTGGTCTGTAACTCTAGAGGGTGGCTGGATTATATACACACACCCGCCGTATATAATACGTGTAGGACTACTCTATATCTATATACACCAGCCATTCTAAGGGTTGAATTCTCTGGGTCCGGTCAGCATCTCAAGTTGAATAACTCGACGTCACCGTTTGTATTCGCGTTACGAGTCCGCGTGTTCCGTAATCTACCGAAAGTAACCGAGGAGAGCCGAAGTTAGTAAGGGATGCCAGCAGCACCGAGTATAAGGGTCCTAACTAAACCCACGTGACTCTCGTCCCGTATACGTGTATATAAAAGAACTGTACTTGCGTCGCGACGCTCTCCTGGCACGAAAACCAATAAACCTCAGGGGTGATATCCTTGCAAGTCCAGAGGACCGAGTGACTGGTTGTCGTCTGTCCCTGGAGGTCGTCGGTTCTTACCCCCTCGCGGAGTTTAAGACAAAATCCTCGGCGGCGGTCGCTCGCTGAATATGCAATGAGGGTGAGCCTTTCCGTACGCTCCGACATTCCTATATATCGTCCTACAGACTCGTACCGATGTTTCCCTCTGTCCTCTCGTACCACCGACTGCCCCATCGTACGTCTGTCTATCCCCGACGTCCCCGACGCTCCGACGTCCGTTCGGTTCTCGTTCCTGCGTTCGGCCCGCCAGGCTCCTTATCCGTCGTTTACGTTCGCCAGTTCACGTCGAAACTCCAGCAGATATTGCCCTCCGTCAATCTGACGTAGTGGCCCGCACCCTTAATTTACCTCGTCCCCTATTCGCATAGGGATGCCTTTGCTGCGTTTGTAGCGCGCAACCTCAATAAAAGCTCTTCCCCTTGGCGAAGAACCTGCGGGGACAATGAAACCTGGAAAAGTCGACCACACGGAAGGGGGCAACATCTTTTCGTCTTTTTCGGTCTCTGAATGCCCATATCTCATCGAACAGGTGACAGCTCGCTCCATTCAGTAGCGTATCCGCTGTAGAACGTCAACGTCCGCGGATCCGTCTCTACGTCCGTCGGTCTGACCGGCTGTCCGTCGGACGTCGACGGAGGAGACATCGGAGGACGCCTAGGCGTCGTCGCCGCTCACAGCATTGATCTGTCGGACGGCCGTCTTGATATCGGTGAGGTAGGGGTAGATGGCTGGGGTACGGCATATATACTGTACCTAGCAAGTCCAGGCTATAGAAGCGAGTTGGCAGAGGGTAGGAGATGGCTGGCGGAAGGGTCTGTGGGTGGTGGTCTTTGGAAGGGGTGTGGGTCGAGGGTGGTCTAGGTGACGGGGGAGGAGGGTGAACGAGGAGGGCTCGCGTCGACCCGTCACTCCAGGAGACGGCTCGTCACCCTGCGTCCGGGACTCATTACACCCCTCTTACGGTCTTCGGACTCGGAACTACCCTCCGCTCGTGCTACCTATTCTGTTACCAACCCCTCGTCCCACATCTTCCTCCATCCACCTTACGCTCCCTGTGGACCTTTCTCTACCGGTTCCACTTCCTTGCCACGTTTCGCTCCGTTCAACCCCTTTTCCCTGGTCCGCGAGCTTCCACCCCTATTTCAATCTACCTTTCAAGCCCGTCCACCCTATCGGCCCGTCGAGCGTGCACAAAGTTGTTGACCGACGTCGACGTTTGCGCTACTTTGTAAACCTCGAAACAAACTCGCTTAATTAACCCGTCGCTGTTGACCGATCAGGGGTGATCCCAAGCAGCCCCCAATTTGCCTATTTCGAGGTAACAGCCCCAAACTGATTTCCTGAACTTCCTGTCGGATGGCTCGAAAAGGAAAGTCATAAAACCGGAAGGTACAGTTACAGACAGTACGTACGAGGAAGATGGGCGTCACGGTTTATCATACTCTCCATCCCCGATCATTCCTGATCGAAAGCGACTATCGAGAACCCACTTTGCCACCCCCCTGAGAATCTTATCGGTGCAAGGAAGAAGTAAGACGTGCGGGGACTGTATCGCAAGCACGGTGAGAGGGTTGCGTATGATAGCAGGCGAATGACTAGGGGTTGAAGTTTAGGTTAGGTTAGGTTGGATGGCTGACCTGGTTGACAATCGATTGACGCCTATCGCCGAGACCTCCCCGACTCTCGGCCAACTTCAGCCCCATCCACTCCCTTCCATCGGCTTCCGGCGCCTTGTGCTACCTTCCCCTCCCCTCCCCCGCCTCGCACCCCTTCCTGCTCTGTCGCGCACGTTTATCGTTCTTCCCGTCCCGCGCTACCCCCCCTGCCGTTCACCTCCCTAGGATCTTCGTTGCCTTTCGTCCTCCTCATCCACGTGTATAACCGTTGCGCTCCTGGGTCCACGTTTCACGAGCTCTCCTACCGCCTACAGTTATTCGCTCTGACCAAGGGATGAACTTTACCGGAAAGTATATACGCGCCAACCCTTTGTTCAAACTCCACGTTTTTCATCCCCTCCCATGCAAACACTTCGTCCCCAAAAATCAACCGCTCGCTGCTGCCTGGACATTCGGGAATAGCCCCGCGACCTACTCCTCATTCAAATCTATTTAATCGCTATTCGAAAAGGTGGTGGTTGCCAATGTTTCAGGCGATAAATAATCCAGGGGTTGCTTTGTCGTGCCGCACTTTCACCATACCACCCCCTTACGCTCAGTAGCAACGTGTGCGTCGAGTGAGAAAATATACAGGCGACCGACCATCCCTCATCAGCGTAGCAGAAGTAGCAGTTACTATATGTATATATATATATAGTAATGTAGCGGATCCACGGGATCTACTACCTCCCCCCCCCCCCTCATCTATGTGGAGATGGGGGTTGTACGTCACCGGGCTGCTGCTGGATATTATTTGCCGGGGACAGTGACAAACGCCCGTCAACGTCACTTCCACTCGCACCCTTTTCCTCCTCGCCGTCCTCCTCCTTCGCTCACTCTCACTCCCTCTCTCTCTCTCTCTCTCTCTCCCTCCACAGATCCCACTACCGGCAGAAACACCCTTCTTGCTTGCCGTCCTCAGCCACCCCTCGCTTCCACCCATCCACTCAGGCTGTCGCTGGGCCCAGGAACGCCGGAGGAGACGAACAGGAGACGTGACGAGCATATCTATCCTTGGACCAACTCGTCATCTCTGCCAACCATGAAGAGTGCCACGGTGACGGTGACGGTGACGCCGCGTCGGAGGCTCGACGTCGACGTTACTACTACCACCACCACCACCCACCCACTTGCCTCAGGCACCGTCGTTCTGAACTTGTCCGGATGGTGGCGCGAGGGAGACTGACGTATCGCGGCCTCATATCATCCCGTCTTACTCAACGACGTCCGTCACGAGGACGCATCCGTCAGAGGATTCTCAATTTCGTTTTTACCCCTTTTATTTATACCTCTCGTTGCCCTTGCGACTTGGTTCGTGTCGTTAGTCCTCGACGAAGATCTCTGACTTATTACGTCATGTCCGTCACGCACTTTACGTCGACGGATGACGTTACGTTAGCCAGGCCGCGTCTTCTCGCGTCGAGTCCTTATCAATTGTTACTTAGAATAATTATCCGAGACGTATGACGACACGTTGTTTCGCGTGTATGATAAGGTATTAACGTTCGATCGATAGATATCAGCGCTGCACGCTCCTTATCAGTCGCGATTCTTTACTCGTAATGGATTGCCCAGGTAATCAATACTCGACATCGCGGGACAGCAAGTCACAAAGAGAAAGGCATGTTCGTTACTCTCGTGCATACCGGGTGACCAATTTATTTGTAAGGACTCGATAAAAAAAAAATCTTTATCATCCCACCGATTTCATCCGTACCAACTTGATGATCGATGATTCTTTAAAGTCGATTCAACTTTAAAAGTCGATCGATCTTAAAGACAAATTTTTGATCCACAACGTTCGGCCAAACACTGTGACGCGTTGCGCGTCGACCTCCACGTGAATATACCGATGATACCCGAAGACACCCGATCACCCGATTAGGGGGATGAATGTCAGTTGATAACCCCCTAATGAATGCGAAGTGATACGACGTACTGACCGGACGAGACAGGGGTTGGATTTGTTAGCCAGGGGTAGTCACGATGCGAAAGACAGAAAGAGACCACGATAAAGGGGTCTGACGAGAGAAAGAGAGAGAGAGAGAGAGAGAGACAGAGTCTCCAAAAGTAGAGACCAGAGACATGGTCTCTACCTATGAGCGTCAGAACGATCAGTACAGAAAGAGAGAGAGAGAGAGATAGAGAGAGAGAGAAAGAGACAGGTACCAAGAGAGTGATAGAGCGAGAGGGTGGGATAGGTAGTCATTATGTGTGTAGGGTGGGGCGATAGAACGTGCAGGGGGAGGAGATGGCAGGGAAGTGACGTCACTGACGGTGACGGATGGCTACGCGTCAGGCAAGTATAAACCCCCATGGTACCCAATAAATTATTGCAACTATAAATTACTTCTGTGCTCACAATATAATACTACAGCTACTGATGGTGACGGCCACCCTCTTCCTACCCGGTAATGCTATAGTAGTACCTACCACCGATACCCACTATAATGGTGGCGGTAGTGTCTATGCTTAATGGGGTGAGGTAGGTTCAGTGGATGCAGACCAAATGGTACTTACATACTGCATATATATATATCTATATATTAAGGAAGACCAGTAGTATGGTCTATATCAGGCATAGTTTGGCAGATGCGGACTATATATAGTATAATATATATATATCATACTATAGCGTACACTATAGTGCGATATACTATATGGTCGCTAGCTTGAATATGGACAAACAAAGGTGCTGGCGCTCCCACCGACTAGACGCATACGTTTCTCGATCGACGGCGATATGATCGCACCCCTTTCTAGCTATTGCTACTGATCGGCGGTGGGGGGGGGGGGGGGGAGGTAGGACACGAACCCTTTTCACCTTTAACCCGCACCTACACATACCATTACTTCTTTCTTCTCCCCCCTACCGTGCACCCTCGTCTCACCCTTGCTCGTACCGTACCTACATGTATATCCACCCCACCTTGCAACCGACCACGTGGCAGCAACCGTGCGCGACGAAAACGTTGCTCGTGATTTATGCGTGCCAAGGCACTTCTCGATCGCTTCTGAACGATGCTTGTTGATCTTCCTGTGTATATCAGCCTTACGTTCTATGTCTGTGCCTTCACGGCACTCTATAGATATATAACTAGATTCTACACCCTGAATGTCTATAGACGGCGAATCGATGATAATTTCAGTCGTTCGAACGTACAGGGTGAAAAAAAAAAATTCGTAACATGAAAATTGCGGTTTGAAGTTTTGGAGAAAAAAAAAAGTTGATACTGCTTTCGAAAACTGTCCTGGCCCTTATACCAAGCGAACAAGTTTGGGTACCAGTGTATACCGGGTGCGCGGATTGAGGATCACTGGGATAACGTAATTCCGATATGTAATAAATATGGCATCGCGTTCGGAGACATTGGTGTGTCTGTCTGTCTTCAGCGCGATACGGATGGCCCAGGGACTGGGGTAAGAGGGATCCGTCTCTGCCCCCCCCCGGCTCGTAGAGGCAGAGGGTTTGCCCAGGAGTAGCGGAGTACTCGAAGTGGGACCTGGCTGAACGAAGGAGAGGATATTATGGGCGAGCGAGTGAGTTATACGCCTTGCCGCATGTGTGTCGCATAAATCTGTTCCAACCTCAGTCTCGGCCCCTTATCCGAATACGCCCGAACCGCGGCTCCGAGCAACTGCGGACTGACTGACTGCCACTCTCGGTTCCTCCGCAGCCTCCACCTCCTCCGCACCTTCGCGTCCCAACCCTCTTCCTCGGAGACCCGACCGTCTGCCAGTCCTACACGTTATAGCTCTTGCTCCTGTCGGGACTCTACCTTGCCACTTCTCTATCACTGCCTCCAGTCTACTTCCTCCACTTTTTGCTATCCTGGAGTCTCGACTGAAACTCCTTCGGGAACCATCGTCTCCACCGATTGATACATCAGACCCAGGCTACGCTCTGGTTACGTACCTGGACTGGGTAGAGCATCCGCCAGAGTCGATTAAACCGGCATTCGATTCTGGTTCGATGCGGATGCAAATTCTGGTTTGCTTCTTGGATTGGTTCCTGGTGGTTGTAGGTCTCAAGGTCACGCTGAGCTCGTTCGACATGAACTACGAGACCAACGAAGACGGCTCGTCGCAGTCGTGGCTAAGAGATCAGTGGCGGAAGAGCGAAGTGCCACGGGATGTACTTAAGGTTAGCCCATCACCTATGCGAGGTGAGATGCGCGACGCTACGCGCCGCGGCGCCTTGTATAAACTTAGTAGCGTATTAGTAGTGCTATTTATAGCGACGGGGTCCATCGCCAAACCCGTTGCGAGTGCTGAGAGTCGTTCTAGACTCCAGAATGACGGTTCTCGACGCTCGGCATATGCAGTGGCTATAGCCAACCGGGAACCGTGACGTATATACTGGGTGATGATAATGAAAAAGAGCAAGTTTGTGCTTTCTCATGACCGAAGTAGACGCTGTATAAAGATATTTATATATATATATATATATGCACACATATATATGAACTAGTGAACGTAGCATAAACCGAATGCCCAAGATAAAGAGAAACAAGCAGACCAAGCAGAAGCCATAGGAGAAAGGTTAAGTATGGAAAGGAGTCCTGCCGGTGGAATGACGCTTTCAGGTTAGGTTGGGTTAGGCTACGGAACGGGCGCACCTGTCCTTCTGTACATCAACCGTCCGTCATCCGGTCGACACGCCAACTCGACTCACTTCTCGAACGAACGTATCCCACGACGCATCACGCTTATTTATGTTGACACAATATTTATTAGAACGGATCGGCGCGTCGGCTACGAAACGCGCGCGCGCGACGCTCGCGCCTATTTTGGGCTGCTGCTCCTCGTCGACGCGTCGTCCTCCGCCTCGTCTCTTTTGCTTCTTCTTCTTCTTCTTCTTATTTTCCTCCTATCTCCGTCGCACTCTAGCGCGCACACGAAGCCACTGGTGGGTCTCTCTCGCACTCATCTCACTCTCACTTATTTTGCCTCTCGAAGACAGACCTACTCGCCACTTGCCAACCACTCTTCGGGATTAAGATATGGACTGGTCACATACCTTATTTTCATCGCTTAACGTCTTCTGCACACCCATGGGCATACCGACGCTTCGCCCTCGGGAACGTCGACGCTTCATTCTTTGCCAACAACGCGAACTCCTGAACAAACTCGATTCGACGCTCTACGCTTATTACCTGTTTTCACGAATTTCTTTTTTTTTTTTTTTTCGTTTGTTCGCGTTATGGACGGCACCGTGTTGGATGCTGGGATTTATTTATTTTTTTTCAAATTCCAATTTTACGGGGTCAACGTTACCATTACGGATCCATTATTTATCGTTAGCGGAGACTCGACCAATTTCGTCGACCCGATGATACCTTTGAAATAGGGTAAGGATCTTTCGCCTTTTTCTTAACTCGTTAGCGAAGCGCATAAATAAGCGTTATGTACTTGCGCATGTGGATACGCGTTATATATAAATGCACGCACTTACGCCGGTACGTGTCTCGCATGTGCACCAGAAGGAGCCAGTGGGTATCACGTGCTCGCCATTTCTCAGTACGGTTATAAACCGGAGCTTCGGTAAACACGCGTCGTCTAATATGTCACACTGCTTTCCATGACCGCCATACTTATTCGCGAGTCATACTAACTTTGCATTTGGTATTGATTTTTTCTTATCGGTGAAATCTTCGTCTCACGCACCTGATGACTCCGTAACTGTACATAGCGTAGACGATTATATACGTGAAAATTGTTTTATGTGTTCAAAAAAAAAAAAAGTTTTTTTTGTACAATTTAATTAATTTTTTTTGTTTTTCAAATGACATTCCTTCCTGAACTGGCCACATTGTCCAGCCGCGTGAGATCGCTCGCAGCGTCCGAGTGACCGACAGATCTGCACCAGCTGCTTCATATTTGTTGCGCTTTATAAATAGTCCGTATACGACACTCCACGTGAGAGACGTTACTTCACTGACAATTATTGTTGTCAGGGAGTCGGCCCGACGCAGACAGTGAGACTTGACACGTCGAAAGGCATCGCGACGTCGACGGTCTCGCACGAACGAGAGCCAGAGAGAGAGAAAAAGAGAAGAACGAAGTGAAAAGACGTCAGGATGAGGATGAGGGTGTCCTGAGGGTGATGAGTGATGGACATCTAGACGAAGGCCTCCGTCTGCTCCATCCTTCTCGTACGCATGACGCGTGACGACTTCCTCGAGTAACCCTGGATTGGAACTCTTTTTTTTGTTCTCTTATCCACCGTCATCAGAGTCATCCGTTAATTGATCCTTGACGCGTTTACTAAGAGCAACCCAAGCCGGACCGACATCGCGTTATTCAATGCTCCGTACGATTTGTCTCGGGTGTTCTTAAATTTTATGAAAATCGTACGTCGTGGCTCGTCCTCAATAATTTGCATTATCGTGACGACGATCGCCGTCACGAAAAGTCACTGGAATATGATCGACCATTCCAGCCCCCGGAGCATTAATCACATTCGAGATCCGCGTTCCCTTCCTGACGAGGACTACTGATTAACTGGCCCATGGCCCACGTCACTTATCATCCAGGTACCCCGGGGCCCCACCCAACGTCATACACCGTTGGCTCGCTTCTCTGAGCGAAAACGAGTTCGCAAATTTTACCCACGGCAAATGCCTTCCTAAGCAGCTCGCATCGATCATCACTGTCGCCTGTTGCACGACGGATGAGACCCGACGGACAGACGGACGTACGTACGTCCATCCATCATCCAGTCGCCATACCTGCTGGCTACGGCGTGTATGTATTTAATAATGCGCTCAGGAGCGTACCAACGATCAGCCTGATTAGCTCGAAGGCTGCTGGAACCGCTTTATACTTTTTACTGTATTTCGAGTGGTCTTGTTGGTTATGTTATCGGAAGGCAAACTAACCCAACCTTGGAACGACCATAACCTCGGTTAACCCGATACACGTTGGATCTTTCCGCGACGTATGTGCACGTTATGACTTGTCGATGTCATATCTGATATATTGCTAGTATTATTTTTCTAGGGGGTTGGCACGATCGAGACTATAGGAAATCCGGGAACGAGTGTATGTGAAATATTGAAAAGTAAACGACGTCGATCTCTCTGGTTACCTTCTAGGGAATCGCGTAGCTGGGATTTCATGCGGGAAATGAAAAGATAGTAATCGATTGGTACTCTTCTCGAAGTTTCCATGAAAGCTGTGAACTCGGTACGCTGAGTCTTCTAGTCTGAGGCTGGATTTTCAGTTTTACTCGTATGTCGATGACATCAGAGGTAAGACAGTATTTTTTTTTGGTATGGCAGTTACGTGACTGCTTTTCGTATTTTGAAAAAAATTTTTGAAAAATTCAACCAACGTACGGTTCGGGTAAAGATTTGATCGATTGCTGAGTAACGGTCGGCGACGTATTCGCAGTGCATAGCTATTCGGCGTTACGATCGTTCGTTCAAGTGGGATCGGCTGTGATTGCCGATGATAGATAGATGAATATACTTATCGGATAGATAGTGAACGATTGACTCGTTCCTCGCGAGTAGTCATCCTCTATTTACCGATGTCCTGTTATCATCATCAATTTCGAATAATCGCGCGTCTCAAAGAGTCACCGAGATCCGATAAGGGCTCGACGCTTAAATCTGTTCTCGGTCGGCGAGAGCCGGGATGAGGTTGTTCCTTGACTCTTGGTTCGCGCCGGTCAGCCAGCCGACCAGTCAGTCAGTCATCCAGTCAGCCAACCTGACATGAGGGATTCGACCGTTTGATGGAGCGAGTATTGACTTAGGATAACAGTCGCCTCATCAGTCAATCAGTCAGGTAGACCTAGCGCGGTATAGGTATAGCTTAGGTGGTTGGGTAGAGACGCTAGAAGTTAGGTAGGCATTCGGATCATCCTACCAGAACCCACCTTCGGCAATCTTCGGCAAAGTTCGGCTCCGTGTCCTCGCGTGAGCCGAATCCCCTATTATTCAGTGCTGAAGTGTCCAGGATACCATAAAGACACTTGGACGTCTCGAAATATCAATCGGAAGCCTGAACTCATGCGGGACACGGCCAGACGAGCCCAAAGATCAGTGACCAGGAGCAAAAGCGGGCGAGCGAGTGACTGAGTGAGTTTTCTCCTAAAAAATAGACACCGGTGTCAGCCGGTCCATTAGCTCTTGTTTGCGCGTCGTGATTAAAGGTCGGCAGGTGTCGTTTTGCGGCTCGTCTGATCCCACGATCCTGAAAAAACAATAGACGGCTAAAGAAACGAAAAATTTCTCTTTGTATACAGAAACAGGGGGGAAAAAGGGATCACTGAACCTGCCGGATTTTTCTTACCTATCAATTCCTCCTGGATCTTCACGATGACGCGATCAGCCATCGATCTCAATTTTGTCACTCGGGATCCATAAAACTCTACAGTCACGGGCATAACTCTTATTGCTAGCGAGTGGTCCAGATGATCTGACCAGTTTGAAGCTGGGTTGTATAATCCCTGCAAGATGAACCCAGTAAAATGGATTCAGCTGTCAGTCAGTCACTGGCAGACTAGGAGAGAATCACAATGCGAACCGTCCCTCCCCCCCCCCCCCTCTTCCACACGCCTCAGACCTCCTCTCCGTCCGTCCGTTCATGTGCCTGTCTGTCTGTCAAGTCCATCCGTTCTCTGGTTTACCCGTCCATCTTTCCATCCTTCTGTCCGTTGGTCCATCTCCTTGTCTGGCTCCCGTCACTCTTCCTCCTCGCAGCCTCCCACAGGTTCCTTCCTACTCCGTTCTCTCGACAGGCACGCATCAGAAATTCATCTCGTCTCAAGTCCACTCCACCTATACCTGCCACGTGTTTCGCCCTGCCGACATGTTATTATGCACCTTTTTATTGCCGGAATAACTCCAACCCTCTCGTGTCCTCGACATCGGCCATCACGAGTCTCTGCCAATGCGTATTCCCCATAAGAACAGCCAGGTGCACATATACATATATACGAGATGCAGACTCTGTCTTACTTTGCTCTTGCAGTAACACAAGGTCGAGACTTCATTTGTTTAGTTCAGTTCATTTAGCCATTATCTGGTGTTCTCGTTAGGTCTGGCTCTGGTACACCTGGCCTATCATCATCAACTTTTTCTATCCACCGGTGTGACCAGCCGGGAGCTTATATTACGTGCCGTTGAAAGGGAGTGAGATAAAACGATTTAAAGGAGGGATCGAGCGAGACAGCAGGCAGAGCACGAAAGAGAGCGCGGAGCTGCTACAAGTGTGCAAAGTAAAGAAGAAAGGGATAATTAAACAGGATGCAGGAGATAGGAGAGATGCGGGCCTTCAGCAGTGCTTATACGCGCATATAAAGATTTGTGGGCTGCACATTGAGAATAAAGCTTAAGCATTGCTTCTGTCGCTTTGCTTGGTAAATGCGAAAGATAGTCAATGATAAGTGCATGCATGTAGATACGCTGCTCGGTTGCTAGCCAGTCGTATGAACTGGATGAACTGGTACCAAGAGGATGGTACCCGGTACCGGTATCGTGCGGCGTCTACCCAGTAGCGTCACGGCGTCGTGGTGGTTGTGCGGTAGCAACATAAAAGAGAAGAAAAAGGGAAGACGAAAAAAAAAGAAGGATGCAGAGGATCGTTACACGTTAGAAAAAGAGGTCGGAGGTACCGATAAGACTAATTATTGTTGTGCGGTGGGTAAGTAAGGTGGGCCGGAATGAGCCGGAATGAGCCGGAACAGGGAGGGACGAAGGGTGGCCAAGCGAGGAGAGGTTGGCTGGTAGGTATCTTGGCTACCTTTCTGTATATATACACCTAACCTACCTACTAATATATCGTGTACCGGGACCAACGGCGAGTGAGCCGAAGACAGGTCGGAGCGGATATCGGAGCGCAGCATCTCTTCGAGTGTCAGGACTCAGGGAGTCCGGTACGCTACGTTCCTTGTTCCCGGTATATCTTGGCGCGGTGGGCAGTTTGCCTTGTTAGTGGCTGCCAATGGGGACCCACGACTTGGTAGCTGCTCTCGTAGCTTCTTCTTTATATAGGTACCAAGATTCAGCAAGGATCCCTATTTATTTGCATTCTCCTCAGGGTCTGCCTACCTCGTGAAAGCTTCGTCAGCTGAGTGTACTCCTGGTAGACGTCATCGGTGCGATTCAGTGTAGCCCCTTTGTCCCAGGACGCTACTGTGTTGTTGGTTGACAAAAAGTTGCTCGGTAGCAACCTGGAGGCGTAACACCAGGAGGAGGACGCTGATTGTCGCGAGCTACCGAGGAGTCAAAGAATATGGAGGACAGGATGGGACTACCTTGAGGGTGATACGGGCGGGGCTGTCTGCCGGTGGTCCGCCCTGGTGCTGTTGTGTTCCTCCGATGCATTCGATCCTGGTTCGTCCTGGTCCCGGCTACCACCCGTTCCACTAGCTCGAACCCGTTTCAGCGGTTGGTACCGTTCCACCGTCTGCGCTCAGCTCGTTCCTTCTGTGTTCCCTCGATGGGACCAGGCACTCTCTGGAGTGGTGGACGTCGGGGCGCTGGTAGGCTGCGGCGTCCGGACGCTCTCGCTCCCGCCAGGAGACAATGGACAATGGGGACATAAATCTGCGTAATTAGTTGCCGATGCTGCTACGGATCAATGTGCGATCTCCTTTCTCCTCCTTCGACTTCGCCGCGAACAAACGATCTTTGGTTGGTCAGTTGGCAAGGTAGGACGGTGCCTTGTCCCCACCCGACCTGGGTGAACGCTCAGGACGACACTCCCTTCTTGAGGAGGACGCACCAGGAGCAAGATGGCGGAATCCGGCATTTGGTATCGTAGTCACCTCTTGCGTCCGGGTACCAGACCTTTCCATACCTTTGTTACCTTCCCTTTATATTCACTTAGCGCACCTGTCCCTTGGTCCGGTTCTCTAACTTTGCCGATTTATCACTTCACGTTGGCACCACTCTGCCTTTGCGCTATCCATTCGATCTCGTGGACCCAGTACACGACTGAGCAAGATCAGGATGACCTAGGTCGATCGGATGGCTTCGAGCACTGAGATAATATTTGTATTCGTCTTTGGGAGAAAATTGAAGAATGGCAAGACGTTGTTTCAGATCGTTCGGCTTCCGGCGTCGTACTGGGAGAACGACGTCGCGACGCTTCCGTAAACGGCACGACTTCGATCGTCCTAGCGACATTGCGCGTGAAATGGAAATGATTTGATTAAAACTCATAATGCTGATGACGGAAGACCTCGCCATTGCACAATGGCGCCTCGTCGACGTCTTCTTCAACGTTCCTTGTCCTCCTTCCTCTCATCCGTTCTGTATCTTGTTATCCTTGTCTCGATACCGCTACCCAGTTCGCATCCCTTGAGGAACGCCATCTCAACCGGGGTCTGATAAATGAACCGATAGCGACATTGTACCCATCAGCACCTTTATATCATTCCTACGTACTTAGCAGGTCCATGACAGCTTCTGTCTTCCGTCGTCTTAGCGATTCTCTACCTTCTTTCACCTTTAACCTTCTCTACCTCCCCCATCATTTACCTTTTAACCTATCCACCCGCCAGCCTCAACCTTCGCGGTTCAACGCTCTCGTAAGCAGCCCACCTCCTCACGACGCTTTATCGCCATAAGAGACACGTCTTATCTATGGTATACGGAAGGGGCTGGGTCAGGTCGTAACACGGGTCAATTGTAACAACTCGTTGCAGTACCACAGGTTGTTACAACTGACCCGCATTGTAATTGACCTCGCTCTCTCATACCCAACCCAACCTAACCCATTCCACCTTCAATCTCTCTCAGTTCAGATTAGATTAGAGCCAGTAGCCAAGAATGAAGCCAAGAATGAGATTCGTGATTTCGGAGGACCTCAGAGTCAGCTTCCCTCACTCCCTCTCTCTCTCTCTCTCTTTATCTAGCTCTCTGAGTTCCTCGCTACTCACTTCTCTCTCTCTCTCTCTCCCTCTCTTTGCCAAGCTTCCGCGCTCTCTCAGCAGTCGACCGTCACTCTTACCGAGTAATTAGCGAGAGCCGCCGCAGGCCGCTAATTACCCGGGCGTTTGTGCTTCTCCGCGAGGCCCTTCAGGAAATGAAGCTGAGATCAAACTGCGAATTATGTTAATAACATCGAAATTGTGCCACGTGACAGTTCTCGTGTTCATAGTCAAGACAGCCCAGGCTGTTTACGCAGTATTATTAATCCGCTGATAAGGAGGCTCCAGGTCTGTGCTGTCCTCAGAAAAAGGAAAGACGGTGCTGCCCTCTGAGTTGCGAAGCAAAAAGGAAAAAAGAAAACATAACCAATAACTCATCGACGTTATTCTTTTGTATTTCAGGGGAGGACGGTGTGGAGGGTTCAGGACCAGGTACGGAGCTCCAGGGCGAAGAGGGCGACTGCGCTGACGAAGACGGGCCCATCAGTCCCAGTGAGAGGGGCTGCGCACCCGTCGCTAAAGAGGACGAGGATGGCGAGGCCACCGACGAGGAAGACGAAGAGGAGCCTTCCGCATCAACACCACCACCGACTGCATCGACAAGGCTCAACCCAGCCGCCCTGCGGGACACTGGACCGCCTGACAGGTTAGACCTCATCACCTATTATATAATAGCCGATCACTTATTCGTCATAGTCCCGCTTCTGGACTTCATCATTCATTTCTCTTCTTCCGTCTTCCTCATCATACCCGAGTCACGTGGCTCCTAAAGGACCAAGGCTAGGAAGATCCACGAAAGTTGGCACTACCTAATGAAGATACTCCCACGTAATGACGTAAGAGCGTATTCCTCAGGTCAAGCTCATAGCACGAGCCAGTTGCCTGGTAGATCCAGATCATCTTCGTCTTCGTGATCCACGATGATCAAACAGATGCCGGCCGCGGCAGCGCCAGCTCACGCAGTGTACACAATCGCGTACCTACAGGGAAAGACCTTAACGGCGCTCATGTCTAAATCATCTACGGCGGTGATTCTTTGAACTTAACCGCCGCGAGTGTGTACACGGTTTTATTGTTCAAACGCGACAAATTACGGGCTGTGTACCGGGCAGAACGATAAACGTCGGTGTCGGTGAGAGGGGAGGGCTGATATCAGAAGCTCCCGTGCAACGTCACTCGACTAATAGAGATAGGCGCGTGTTGCATCTCACGTTGTACGAGAGAGAGAGAGAGAGAGAGAGAGACAGAGAGACTACTCTCTCTTTCTCTCTTTACAAGTACGTACTTTCTCTCTCTCTCTCTCTCTCTCTCTTTCCGTACTCCTCATCTAACCCCTACAAAATTACCTTCCCCCACCTGTACCACTGTTCTATCATCTACACCTTCTCTCTCCCTCCCTCCTCCTTCTCCTCCTCCCCGCGCAACGTTACGTGTTTATCCCCCGTTCCTTCACGTCCGTGAACATCGTCCCTCCTCCTCCTGTTGCCACAGGGGATCCCCCCGTTACCTCCATTAAACCAGGGACTCCCCCGCGAGCCCTTTCCCCGACCCACCAAAAACTTCCCCTGCATGCGTACTGGGTATCCCCTTTCATCTAGCGGCACGCATTCGGCATTCAGTCAGGAGTCAGTTACAAGCGAACCGCCGACAGGCCTGCAACGTGCCTCTACGTCCGCTCCCTTGGCTCTACCCTCTGTTATTAACGTGCACCCTATTCCCGCGTGGTGCTGGCGGTGGGGCGTGCGCCCGCGCGCGCGACACGTGGTGCTACCCTCGTTGCCGCGTTTTACGTCGATGCTCTACGTATAATGACTTGAGTAGGTATATTTACTACACGTGGATTGGCACCGCTGATTGGGTTAATTTTGTTAAAAGTATTTTTTTTTGTTCTTGTGGTTTCGTTTGGGGATGAGGGGGGGGGGGGGATGAAGGAATTCTAATGGGGGGTTTCGATTGGAATAATTTTTGACACGTGGGTCTGACCTACTGTTGTGACATATTTTGGGCGTCTGATTGATTACGTACGTAAGGAGACCTTTTTTTCTTTTTTAATAAGAGCATACGGTAGAGATCGAGCAGCACCTGTTGACGTAAAATTTCGTAGAATGTTACGTAAGGATTCGCATCTGTTGGCTAAAGTATGCTCTTTAGATGAAGATGTAGTTTTTTGTTTTTTTTTTTTATTCGTTTCGTAAATCATCCTCGACGTCTTCAATTTTCCTTATTTATCGAAAGCCGTCACTCATGTATAGAGTATTGCTGGTAGACGATGTTTACGCAGTTGTTTAATAGCGTACAGTTATGAAATATTAACGTCAAAGCGTTAGCAGGCGTTTGGTCGGTTAATCGATTGCGGAAAAATTATCGTTCTTGTATCTTGATTAATGACCTTCGGTGCTCGACCGAGCTCTTGACACAGTACCGATGTCGTTGATGTAGATGCTGATGACACTTAGCGGGTTCCAGTTATCGCGTCGTAATTCTAACGATTTTTTACGTGAGAATTGATTGAAAAAAAAAAGCGTATAGATAAAACGAGACAGGAGATAATTCGTATGAGTTTATCAGTCATGGAGATCAGTCGAAAGAATTTTTGTATGTTTTTCTCGTTTCAGGGAGCCAATGAGTCCACGTTGTCCCTCGAGAGACTCTCGGGAATCATCCGGTCCTGCTACCGGAAGTCCCCCACCTCCTGCGCGAAGAAGCGCCAGTCCCGTTAGTCCAAGCAGTATCGTGCCTCTACCCCTGGGGAGCCACCCTCTCCTGCCACCCCATTCGGCAGCCGTCATGGCGGCCTACCTTCAGCAGACGCATCAGCGACTTCTTCTGGGGCACTCACCTCTTTCGAGGGGCTCGGTGTCACCCTTGGTGTCGTCCTCATGTTCGCCACCGGCTGCGACCCCCGGACTCCTGGTGTCGCCGACGAGCGCCGGGGAGATCTCACCCACGGCGACGCCACTGCCAGGTGTTCTTGACTTTAGCACGAGGAAGGCTTCATCCACGGAAGAGGACGAGGACGAGCACATACTGAACCTGAGCAAACCCCCTACGCCTTCCTCGTCCTCGGAGACGAATAATGGACCCCTGGATCTGTCTGTACCAGGACGCAAGCGTCCTGGACCCGAGGACTCACCACCGCCACCACCTAGAAAGTCTTCGAGACTCGCCACAGCAGCAGCTACGCATCAGGAATCAGCGTCACCCTCATCGTACAGCCGACCAGTCGTCTCCCCGTGGACGTCGCCGGTAGTCGCGTCGCATTTCCCTTACTTCGCCGCGGCGGTCGCGGCGGCTACTAGTCAACAGCAGCTCTCGCCGAAGGCTTCCGGCGGGGTGGAGCACCAGCTTTGGAACGGCAAGATGAAGCCACCGGTCGCCCTGGAGAAGTCTTATCAGCCCAGCGAAGCGACCAAGGCTTTGGAGAAGATGAGCGAGCTTAGTAAACTCGGTGGCGAGGATCTCTACAGGTCGGGAGGTGGTGGTCCGACTGGTGGAGGATCCACGACAGCCACGAGCTCTGGTAGCAGTCGTCACAGTGCCTGGCAGTCGCACTGGCTCAACAAGGGCGCTGATCAGGCCAAAGACGTACTGAAGTGTGTCTGGTGCAAGCAGAGCTTCCCTACCCTGGCCGCCATGACGACGCACATGAAGGAGGCCAAGCACTGCGGTGTAAATATGCCGGTGCCACCATCTCCGTCCAGTCTTCACGGGCAACAACCACCGATTCAAAACATTCAACCACCTCAGCATCAATCCCAGACGTCGACAAGTGGGGGCGGGGCTGGTGGCACACCAAGTAGCAAGCAGAGTCCCTCTGAGCTGAATCTTCTCATCAAGGAAACTATGCCGCTGCCAAGAAAGCTAGTGCGCGGTCAGGATGTATGGCTTGGCAAAGGCGCAGAGCAGACGCGACAGATCCTAAAGTGCATGTGGTGCGGTCAAAGCTTCCGTTCCCTTGCAGAGATGACCTCGCACATGCAGCAGACCCAGCACTACACGAACATCATCTCTCAGGAGCAAATCATCTCTTGGAAGTCATCGGATGAGAGTAAAGGCGGCGGTGGAGGCGCTGGTGGAGGATCTGCTGGTAGCGGCGGTGGAACTGGTGGTGCACCTCCTGGTGGAGGGAGCAGCGGTCACGGAGGAGGTGGTCCCGGAAGCGGTGCCACTAGCAGTCACGTGAGTGCTGTTCTAACCTGCAAGGTCTGCGACCAAGCGTTCAGTTCGCTCAAGGAACTCAGCAATCACATGGTGAAGAATTCCCACTACAAGGAACACATAATGCGCTCCATAACGGAGAGTGGAGGACGCCGAAGACAAACTCGAGAGAAGCGGAAAAAGTCTTTGCCGGTGCGTAAGCTGTTGGAACTCGAGCGGGCCCAGAACGAGTTCAAGAATGGCGATGCCGGGGCGATCGGTATTGGTCATGCCCTGGGCAAGCACGCCGGTCGCATAACTTGCGAGAAGTGCGGTGAAAAGATCGAAACCACCATCTTCGTGGAACACATCAGACAGTGCATCGGTGCCGGGGCAGTGGGTCTGAGTCAACGGAACTTTCTGAAAAACGCCCTGATGTCGAATCACGTGGCGCCTATGGTACCATCCCAAGAGAGTGGACGTAAAAGCGTCAATGAGGATGCGTCGTCGGTCTCTTCGAGGCATCATCGTTCACCATCGTCAGCAAGCGACGCCACGACACCTGGAAAGGAAACGCCTACGCCCACGGGTAATACCGAGAGCACCAGCTCCTCTTCGCCTTCCGTACTCAACGCCATAGAGAAGCTCATCGAGAAGAGTTTTGACTCACGAGTCAGGCATGGCGCTGCGGCGGGACTTCATCATTCCCAAACCGGCGCCCCGATGGGGTCCAGTATATTGAAGCGTCTGGGTATCGACGAGAGCGTTGACTATACGAAGCCTCTTGTAGATCCTCAGACAATGAACCTCCTGCGTTCCTATCAGCAGCAGCAGCAACAGCAACACTATAATTCAGCTGCAGCGGCGGCGGCGGCGGCGGCGAGAAGAGAACGAAGCGGAAGTGAGTCGAGCTCGATATCGGAACGAGGCAGCGGCCGGACCGACGCCATGACACCCGAGCGTCGACTTGATCTGTCCGCGGGCCACGATAGGTTGTCGCATTCTCACACCCATCCGCATCATCATCGAGTCACGCCTGATAAACAACCTCAGCAGATCCCAGGGTCGCGTCATCATCCCACGACGGAAGAGTCCGGGGACGAGGAACCTGTCATTAAGAAGGAGCCACGTGAGGAGGACCCGGACGGTGCTGGTGGCGATGATGACCCCTCACCTCCCAGCAGAGAGATCGTCGTCAAGAAGGAGATCGTGGACGATTGTCGAGAGGATGACGACAGTTATCATCACCAGAGAGAGTCCACGGTAGCCGAGGATGGTAGGGATGGTCTGTCGCCACCTGCGAATCCACCAACACCCAGGACAACCGGTCAAGGAGAGCAGGTACCCAGGAGTCCATGCAGAAACAGCACCAGTAGTCCAGCCAGCAGCGATCGTTCAGTTACACCAAGAGGTACTCCGGACACCAAGGCGTCCAGCAGTCTCGGTGCCCTGTCCTCCATGTTCGATAGCCTCTCCGGAGGAGGTGGACCTGGTGGAGGTTCCGGTAACACGGGAGACTCCCAAGGACGTAAGACCAGCAGTCATCCCTTAGCAGCCCTTCAGAAACTCTGCGACAAAACCGAGACACGAGGAGGCAGCGGTTCCAGCAATGTCAGAGCGACTTCCGGAGCCGCGACGTCGATCGGTCCAGGTAGCGGTAGCGGATCAGTCACAGCGGGTCAAGGACCAGCACCAGGTGCCATTCTTGCGTTCAGTTGGGCCTGCAACGATGCCGTCGTCACGGCCGACTCCATAATGAAGTGCGCCTTCTGCGACACACCCTTCATCTCAAAGGGTGCCTACAGGCATCATCTTTCAAAGATGCACTTCGTCAAGGATGGCGTCATTCCAGACCCCCTGACCGTGGCGCGTTCCTCGGCAGCGTCATCTCAGCCGCCCTCAGGTGGCGGTGCCGGTGGTTCCAATACCGGTAGCGGCACTTCCGGTCCCAGTCGCAGCTCCCTGTCACCGCCATCCCAACGCAATAAGTCACCGCCGTTGAATCAGACGAACGGCAGTCCATCCCAGCCGACGACGTCGCCCCTCGAGGAGTCGCCGCACTCGAAATTTCTCAAGTATACGGAACTGGCCAAACAATTGTCCAGCAAGTACGTATAGTCCGAGCGCCGCAATGGTGGCGCCACTTGTACATAAATGTATCTATATAGCGTGGAGCATAGCTGCGAATAATCTAACCGCGTAACGCGATCGCGATGACGACACCCGACGACGACAATGACGACAGTCAATGACACTGACGGACCAACTGCGACGAGAACGGCGACCATCACGGTTCCTGTAGCATAAAAGAGACGATTGATCTTCATAACGAAGACTGAGGAAGCTCATCGAACTGCGCAGACGAGATGAGGTAGATTTTTTTTATCCGGTTCGTCGAACCACTCCGTGACCGTAACCGTGACCTGACCGTGACCCGCGAGCGCGTATCGCGTCTTGTCATTCCTGAGTTCGCGCACGAATAGCGTGCGCGTCCACGTAGCGAGTCTCCGAAAGTGCGCGCGAATTAACGAAAAGACGAGGATACAAAGGAAAAGGAAGGTGGTTAACGACCCCAAAAGACCCTTCGGGCGCCTTGATCCTTTCTCTCGTTCCCTTCGCCGTCACTTTGTCAT
>JARQSV010000007.1:1523275-1558181 GCA_030142285.1 Calameuta idolon | reverse complement strand
AAGGTGGTTAACGACCCCAAAAGACCCTTCGGGCGCCTTGATCCTTTCTCTCGTTCCCTTCGCCGTCACTTTGTCATCCCCTTTCTTTCATTTACTTAGTCACTGCTCGCTTTAGCCCCCAAATTTCTCGATCACGTAATCATTTTCCATCTTCGCCTAAATTACGAGGACGAAATCAAAATGACGAACCCATCCTGACGGACGAAGGGAACGAGAATTCTCGATTGCGCGATTTAGTACCTACCTACCTATGATAGTTCATTAGCATTAGAGGGAGATGATGATGTTATGAATAATGAGAAGTAGAAAAAGAGAGAGAGAGAGAGAGTGAATGAGTGAAGAAATGGTGAGACACGAAGAGAGCGCGACAGAACGTGAGCAAGAGAGAGAGAGAGAGAGAGAGAGAGAGAAAGAAAGAGTTAGAGACAGAGAAACATTAATTAATTGTGATGCCACCATATCTCGCGGCACTGCTGAGTCACGGGGCTCGGCACACGCCAAGTTTGTGATTTTATAATAATTCTTAAGGAGTTAAAAAAATAACAAAAAAAAAATAAACATTGAATTCGACTAGAAGAAAAGGCTTTGAAACTATCACACACACAACACACGTCGATCGATCGTCAGCATGTATACCTTCTAGGTTGTAAGCCACTAGATATAGGTTAGGTTAGGTTAGGGCCTCTGTAAAGGAATCTCTTTGTTGATACTTATAGCAGGGAACTGGTACCTGGGGTACCGTGTATCTCGGCTACGTAGCTACGTACCAAGCAACATACGTCTTTACGTCCCGTCGAGTAGATGACGTTCCGCAAAAACCGGTGAAAGAGAGAGAGAGAGAGATAGAAGCAAAGGAAAGAGAATGAAAATGACAGGTTAGTGGTAAGAGAGAGAAGAGGACGGACAGTGCGCGAGAGTGAGAGAATGCTAGAGGGAGTGTGAGGAACGGAGTGTGTGTGTGAGAGAGAGAGAGAGAGACAGTGAGAGGGGGGAGGAGAGGTGTGAAAGGATGATAGGACGAGAACAATTGGGCAGGGGGGGGGGGGGATAGGGAGAGTATAGTGTGCACGACGGTGCAATATTCGAAGTTTATTATTGCGATTATACTATACATAGGTACGTGCGAGAGTAAAAAAAAAAAAACAATTGTGTAAACCATTGTAAATTTTATTTGTTTAAAAAAAAAAAGTATTTATTGCGCCGATTTTCAAGCCATGCGTCACATTGCGTGTAAAATATTGTCATTATTGTCATTCGAGTTATTATTACGATATTGTGTATATTATTATATTATTGTACGAGGGGAAAGAGATACAAAATGGGGAACGGGTGATATTTGGAAAGGCGTAGGGCCGCGGTACGCTGATTTTAACGAGGGTACTGTAATGATGAGTATGGGAGCGCCTGAGGGAGAGAGAGAGAGAGAGAGAGAGAGTAAAGTGAAGTTTGAATATGAGTGTATGCGTATGAGAGAGAGAGAGAGAGAATATGTGCGTTGTGCATCTTTGAGCGTATGTGCAATGAGTATGAGATTGATATGGAAAAATGCTTGGAGAGAATTGAGAGTAGCGATGTTGTCCCCTGAGAGGGAGAGAGAGAGAGAGAGAGAACACACACACACTTGTATACGTATTTCTTGTAAACTCTAATTCTTCCATCGCGGACTTTAAAAAGTATTTATCAACATAATAATAATATTAATATTATTATTGTAATTATATACGACTGCTGAGAGTGTGATGAATGAGGAACACAATGGGAACGAAGACACGAGATGAAAACACTCCGACACCGATACACGAGATACCGAAACACATCCCCTCACGACACGCAAAAAAAAAACCCACAAAATAATGCATCATGTATACGCGACTCTTGAAACCATTTTACCAGATTTGTCATTATTTAATTATTTCGGTTGTATTTTAAAATGCAATTAAAGCTCAAATAAATATATATGTTATAAACTACGTCTGCGACTTGTGCCAATTTTTATCGAAGCGACGTCACCCCTGTTTCCTATACAATCAATTTATCCACTTGTCGAGGGCCCTTATCAATTTGTCCTTATCGCAAAAATATTCCTTGATTCTTAAGAAAACCATTCAACATCCCCATAACCCTCCTGACCCTCTGGACAAATACCAAATGTATATCCAAGACTCAATGGCCGTCCATTGGCTGAGTGTATGAGTGGATTACCTAAAAAGCGAAAAAAAAAACATAGATAAGTAAACAACCAAGTACCTACGTACTCTCAATCTGGATCTAGTGCGCGTGCGCATGCTATCTCGATAATTTCAACGGACTCCGTGGAATTCTTTAAATTCGTCTCCGACTCCCCCCCAGAAGACTCCAGAGACACGGTAAACGAAAAAGTATGCGAATGGGGTATAACAAGGTGGACGAGGGGCAAGGTGGCGAGGAGGTGGTTCAGCTATCGCGAATTCGCCTCAGCACTCTTCTGCATCACGACACGAGCCTGGGACTCCGCTAATAGGCAGACTCAAGGAAACTCTTATCAGACTACGATCACGGCGTCTACACACAGCACTTCTTCAGGTAGACCCTGGTGGTTTTCTAGAATCCCAGGAAATCGTAAGATCCACCACAGACCCAAGGAACCTAACGTGACCTACCCCTCGCCCACCTCATAACCCCTGGAACAACCTTGGCTAACTAGAATCTGCACCAGGTAGTCCACCTCATGGACGCCGCACAGCCCGATACCAGGTAATATTCATCACGCACACCAACCACTCCGTATACATACTGTCTGAGAATCCCCTAGTAAAAAAAAGTTTCCTAGCTAAAAATTTAGACACCGATACCAACAACGAAGTCAATTTCACGTGGATCACGTCTGCAAAACTTCTAGTGACGGATAACGAGTATTCATCAGGGTCAGTAGCAGTGGGTGGTCCGACACCTAGACTAGGGAGTAACGTTTAAGGTAGTTTTACATTTAAAAAAAAAAGTCACTAGAGTATAGGGACTAATGGACCAGACGGCAGATGCTGAGAATGTTCTTCAGGGTGTATCAGGGTATCGTCGACCATGGAACCGGAGTGATAGAAGGTAGAGGAGGGCAAAGAGGGGGTCTGTGGTGGTTTGCTCGGAGGGGTCAGGCGGGGACCAGGGGGTCGCGTCGAGCCGAGTGTAAGCGCAATGCAGCGCAGAAACCGGTCGCTCCATGTCCACTTCATAAGAGATACGCCGCATGCCGCAGATACGCGGATACTTTTATTTTAACCGTAATGCGCTAATGAATTGATACAGCGCTGAGAAGCTCCTTGGGTTCCCTGGTACCCCTTTAGTCCCTCCCTATCTCTTTGCTCACTCAGTGCTCCTCCATTTTTGTTCACTACTATTACTTTTATTTGATCTCGCATACCCCTCCCCACCGATCCCTCGGTAAATACCGATCTATAGCTGTCTCTGCCCTATGGGAGTATCTAATTATTATTATTGTTATTATTATTGTTATTGCATTTAACGTGTATCATTATCGTATATCTCTACCAAGGCAATAAATATCTCGAAGCATTATAGTTTGGAGTTTCCAGTACACGAGGTGGAATGCCGCGACGGGTCCTAGGACCGAGCGTCGGGACGCTCGTTAAACGTTAAGGCCTAAGCTAGGATATGGTATTTGCCCTGGAACGAAATTATACAAGGGGAGACGCCTGAGCCCTCGTTCCTGCTGGATGAAGAGGATGAAGCCGTAAGGGGATGAAGGCTAAGAAAGAACGGTGGTCGAGAACCGTGTGTGCCTGAGGTAGACGGATGTGGGACCTGGAGTTGGATATCCGGTACCAGTGGCACCGAGTAACCAAGGGTAATTCGTTGGTGCGATACGTCGCTGGTTTTCTTCTGGAAGGAAGCGTCTTGGGATCGATACCTGATAAATTGATGCCAATCGGCACTAATGTCAGGAATAAAAGGTTTTAACGATGCGTAATCGTACGATCAAATCCAGATGGTGGGTAAGAAGAGACGGCTGGACCAGGAGCCACCGGTTTCGGAAGATCACTCGTAGTCGTTTCTAATCATTTATGAGAGAGACTCGGAGTGATGCCTACGTGGACGGGTGGATAAGAGAGTCAAAGGGGGGAGAGAGAGAGAGAAGATCAAGGACCAATATCCAAAGTCTCCAAGAGCTCTCACTTTGTTATCTAAATCGCTGTACATCAGTCGGCATAATATTATCGTAAATAGCGTCGATATATTTGAGCCGAACACGTTTAATTGACTATTTGAATAATTATTAAGCGGTCATCGACGTGACTACAGACGGAGGGACTATTAAGCCTGGACGGACAAGACCCGGAGACGGAGACCGGACCCAGTGGACCAGCCATGTAAGTCCAGGACCACATGCTACGGATATCGTAAGAGGCAATGTGGATTGAGGGAGAATAAAGTGGAGTGAAGTGGAACGATTGGCTGCGTGAGAAGCCGCGTGCCGCAGAGAAAGAAAGAAGTAAAGCGAGAAAGAAAGAAAAAAGAAAGAGGAAATAATCAAGAAAGAAAAGAGACAAGAGGGTTTACCTATAGGCGTAATAGCATTGCCGGAGGCTGGTAATGAATTCGTCTAATGGGTCGTAAAGAATGCGATCTTATGGGGCGTACCGGGATAAAATAAAACACTGTAGAGGCTACCGATTTTCAAAGTGGCGCTTAAACTAACCCTGGGCCTTTGAGGCAGCAGGCTTGTACCGTAAGTATGCAGTACCTTGAGCCAGGTAGTCTAGCGCGTTACGGGGGTACCGATCTGTCCGATGTAAAATGTAGTTTAAGGAGGTCGATCAGCTTCTGGATAAGAAGTGATACTCATCCTCGAGGACACTGGGTAGATATCTTATACGGTCATGCGCTTTTCCCAAGTGCATCCGATTTCTACAATGTGTACGCACACGTGCCCATCTGTCCTCTGTAATTCCTTAAAGATCTCTTCGGGTACCACGCGAACTTCAGGAGCACAAATCTCCTGATCCACACGCGGCTCTTGCGACTTGTCCTTGCGTCCCCTTCTCTTCTCGACCTCCTACGGGAAACGAGGGTTCGCACCGTGGACGAGGACGAGGGTGGACTCCTCTCCGGGAGCCAGGACAATCCGCGTCCGGGCAAGGGCAGTCCGTCTTGGACACGTCCGGGCGTTCCTGTTCTTTATGTGCTACCAAAAGAGCTATGGGACGCCTAGTTACTATCTATACCAGCAGTCCGTCTCCCAATGTACCTTCACGTATGTGCACATAAGTCCAGCGGCCAGTCTGTATATCTATACGCTAGCGTCCACCAGCTTTCCAGCATCCGACTGGACCACGATCACATAACGAACCCAGTGGCCAACTGGAAGGCCAGTCTGCCAGCTCTGAGGCAGTCGGGAGCAGTGAGGCCAACTTCGAGGTATTAGAGCCACCAGAAACCCCAAAGATCTGAAGATAGGCAAGATTTGTGGGGGTCCAGGTCGCCGATAACTGCTGTCCGTAGCGAGCGCTCACATACCTACTTCAGGGCTGGACCATCGATGACATCGAAGCTTAATCCGATCGGACCAAGGTACGGTACAGATGCCTACTAGAAAAAAGGACGGAAGCGCAATGGTAGGGACGGTCCCGGTCAACCGGAACCAGGTTACACATACTTTTCAGTTATTTCTTCATTTTTCCTTCTTTTTTTTTTAATTTCACAAAATTACTTCACCGCTTTCAGGTTTTACCGGGGACCCTTGACGAGCATACTACAAGCGTAGCACCTACTCGTGAGTATGATGAAGATGTCAGTTGGCCGCGTACGCGTGGGAGAGCCAGCTGGAGATCCTGGCGCTCACTAGGTGGGTGTTTGCACCTTCGTGTTGCTCAGTGCCAACGACAACATCGCCAATGGAGATACAAGCGCTGATGGATATTCTACCTTTCGTCTTATTTATGTTTTGAACCCAGACGGACGATCCTGTGAGTACACTTCTACCTTGACTATACGTACATGCATTTATGCATATTTATATATATGTGTACATGGATTAAAAAAAAATTCTCCCACCGAAAAGCCAGCAAGAGGCAAGTGGCGCCCACGTATATTGTCAAATTTTACCGAGAGCGAATCATCATGGCCGTTATAAACGCCCGAGTCATTTATGCTCGCGTAAAGATATCGCAGCCAGTGACTAACAAGGTATTTTGCCTGTCGGCGGCGCCTCGTACGATATTCGGGTTACCATAACATCGTAAACTCCACGTATATAAGCACCGCCTAGGATACGCAGCTTTTCGGATAGATCTCATCTAAGCATCGTCCCGATACTTTATTGCCGTATCCATCGAGATCGTTAAATCAATACCTTAGATATCGATGCTTACTGCTTTACTTCTATGAAAGATTCAAAGGAGATCTCCGGGTACCATCGACAACTTAAACTCGGACCGATCCTGATCGCGCGAAGCTTGGCTCATTATAAATAAATACCTAGGCAACCGTCGTTCCTCAGGCATTAAATATTTGCCTTGGCATTGTGATACGAATTTATTACAAATATCCTCGAATCACGTGGTCGAGCAGTGCCGTATAAACAGGGAGGTTTCCGTAGGTCTAACCAGTGGCGCCATCTGCGAGAAAAATGTGGCATATTAAAAAAATATTTTTTTCACGTTTCCTCTCTCGCTCCTATGTCCAAAGGTCCCTAGGGATATTTGTTTCCTCCTAAACTTCGTCCCTGCCACCTTCGTTATCCAGACGCTGCGTGAGCAAAACGTGACGTGTCTCCGTGAAGCTTCGCGAAGCACTGACGGCTCACTGCCGGTGCAACGGATACATCTGTTGCGTGGAACTTACACGTCGACGAGCACGTTACACCAGAGGCAGAGGTACCCTCCTCGGAGGGCGCCCCTGACAGAGTTACGAGACATGCGCACACAAACAACTCGCGGCTCTCCTCCTTTATTTGGGCAGCCGCTGTGATATGCTGCGGCTATGTCGTACCGTGGCTACGTAACGTTGCCGTGCGCCATCTAGAAAATACATACAATCCTTAATATCCGGCAGTCAGTTTTCTATCGGTCTCAGCCCATATATTTTCTCGTTGCGTTGGTACTACTGGGTGGGGTGGGGTGGGGGGTGGGGGGGGGGGCAGGGGAGAAGAAAGCGGCCCCGGGTTATACTTTGGAAAGGGGACGGAAGCGGATCGATGGATTTTGAATATGGGTAAAAGAATATTTATGGGGAATTTTTACTAGGGACTTAATTTTTTTTTTTATTTATATGTTGGCAGCACTGAATTCTCTTTTAACGAATGACTCGGATTATTGTTTCTTCGGGAGGAATTTTAATTAATGAAGGATGATCTAGAAACTTTTTTTTTTTTTGGATCCCGTGGAGGCGTCGCGATAACCGAAACCCCATTAAATCTTTACGGTCAAGATTAACCTCACTTTTATGACCCCGTGGAAGCTTTGTGACTACAAAGTTACTGCCGCTTTTTCAAACGTGTAAACGAACCATAGATTCGAGATCTAAGGTAGCGCCGTGCCCACCCAGCGAACGCGAACCTGTTTAGATTCGGTGAGGAACTGAAAGGCGTATCTTTCGGAGTGTCGTACCAAGCGCGATATACGATCGATAACTTTGGGAGGTTTGGTTGTGATTTTCGAAATCTCTCGTTCCTAGTGTTTCGGACGATAGGCTGTTTCGATGAAATTTTTGCAAAAATTCAATTTGGTCGGGGAATGATTTTTTTTTTTTCAAAATTATCACCCAAAACGCCAAGGGCCCAGTTATACAAACTTCCCCAAGACTCTTTGACTCTCACGACGTATCCCCGCTGTCTCGCTGTAACAGGGCCGCGCCTCTCGGATATAAAATATCAATGTTTACGAGGCGATCTGTTTTTCCAAGGATTACAAAGGGATATCTAATTATTGTAAGTTGGATTATGGCACGTCTGTGCTTACGTTACGAGGCGGCCTCGTTAATGGGTCAGAGAGTGGGTGTAGACCCGGTATAAGCGGGCCTGAAAAATCCACGTGACTTCGGGTAGACGACGCGAGAGGCAAGAGTCCCACTACAACGCGGAGGCATTTCAGGGGCAGAATGTCGGACACGGAGCTGATGGAAATTTATAAGAACACACGGGAGGAGCAAAACGTCTGATGAGGAAGAAAGTAGGAAAAAAAGAAATTGTTATCAAGATTCAAGGAAGGAGAGGGGGATTCCCGAGTGAGCGAGCGAGCGAACCAGGGCCGAGAGAGTCAGAATCTGTCAGGGCTGCCACACTCGGGTACAGATTTACAGGGCTGCCGCTGTTTTACGACCCCACAAAGTGCCGCCCGCTCCCACACGCGCGCGCGCGCTCGGGCGCTTATAAACACGTCATTCTGTCGCCCCGGCAACCCCATTATTCAAAAGTTTACAATGCTCTTGTGCCTTAAGACAGGCTGGACCACAAATTAAAGATTTCGCCGAGTAATTTTCACAGAGATCGGGTACAGTCGTCTTTGCCTTCCAGGTATTGTCTTTCTTTCTTTAATTCACTGACGTCGCTACTTGGAAACACTTTTTAGTGTTTACTTCTTTACACATGCAGGTTACCCATGAGGTTAGCCCTGTCGGGTTAGGGTTGAGGATCGCGACAGGACTTTGCTGGGGTGTAAAAACATTGAAGAACTTCGAGGAAAGGATCGAACGACGCAGGGACGAAGGTGTCCTGCGTAACTGCGGTGCAGTGAAAAGGCGCCTTGTCGGAAGACACCGATAACGATAGAATTTTGAAAAAAAAAAAAAAGAAGCAGGCCAACAATGTCGCGACGAGTATTGTAAAGCACCTTAATCCTGGTCTTACGTGATTTGTTAACCGAACGAAGAGTCGCTGGTAAATATGAACTGCGAGTATTGCGCGGGCGAGCGGTATACTTTTGTCGTCGGCAGCTCCTTTGAAAACGATTAGAAGTCAAGTCTGATATTGTCTACCGCTGCCGACGTGATAAATTCTCCTCTGATCCTCGTGTATATCCTGAAGGTTATATACGACCTCCAAATCCGCGTATACGCGAACAGCGGTGAAGCATGGGCGACAAGGCTCAAGGCGCACCTGCAAATTTGCAATATCTAAACAGTACCAGGCACTGTGACTTATCAGCCTCGCTGTCCTGGCAGACGTCATGAGCGCAGCTGACAGGATGGTATTTTATAGCCGTGCAATCGAGTCGACCAACGGGCCGGAAGTGGCCCGAGATAGGGACCGGAAGTGGCCGTGGGACCTCACAGAGCGATTACAAGCCCAAGCCGAAACAGGTAGGTCCATAATTATACCTTGGCTTGTCGCGCGGTTGCGAACGCTCGGGCACGGTTGAAACGTGCAAAAAATATATTTAACCTACCAGCCCGTCGCGAACGAAGTAATTCGCGAATTAATTAGACTTGGTACCGGCTCGTTACCGGAAACCTTGATTGACGCGTTTCTACGTTAACCGTTCATCATTTACGACAGTCGACGTCCTTGATACCTTTACTCGGCGCTGCAGAGCCATCCGCGGTATCTTCCTCCTAGCAGGTAGCGCAGCGGGCATTTACCTACGACGGCCTTAATGTCGGCTTTAACGTCGTAATTAGCCGCGGCGACAGCCACCAAGAGGGACACTTAGTATTCCAGAAAAGTGCCCGGGATATCTTGGTGGATCAGCGGCGATTAGTCAAGGGGACGTAGAAAAATGCCGGCAGTTAGCGAGACGTATGCATCTCTACCTGTATACGGCGTTAAGACCGAAGAAAGCTTTCCCCTGTGTATCCAGTTTTCTACGTAACCGTTTAAGGCGTTTGGCTTGAGAAAAAAACTGAAAGTCGACCTTGACCTCCGCGATGTAGTTTAACCAAAAAAAAAAAAAAAAATTAATTTTGTAAAATTTTTGGTTTTCAATAAAAAAAATCGCACAAATTTTTACCCGTACGTCGTTTCGGTCTCGGCCAATCATACGTGGACGTACGGAACGAAGATGTGAAATTTGTACGAGTCAACATTAAAATTCTCATGAGGTCGTCGCGCACTCCCCGCGGTAACGAGGTCTAAATTCAAATTGGTACTTTGACTCCTCCTGCTCGTTTCTTACTGTAGGTCCTTCGCTAATTCCCGGAACGACAATATCACATATGCTCACGCGCGTCTCGGGGCCGCCTTTACGAACGTGTGCGTCGCTGCAGCGAAATCGTGTCTTACCCGGGGAACGTAGAAACGCGCGCGCTGCCACCACGGAGTTTCGATTCTTAGTCTTAGGTATTCGGCACGCTGTATTCGCGGCTCTTGAGAATGTACGATGTCGTATCGCGTGGGACGATATAAACGATTTTCTTTTACCGATCCGATCGGATCGCCGATCCCCATCGACCGATTTATTCTATTCTCTTGTTTGCCGTCTTAAACTCACTTACACGCATACGAGTCCCATGTGACTTTTATTGCTCGTTGCTAGATTTCGTTCAGGGGTCATTAATCGTATTACCACATGTGACTGGAGCGTCTCCACTGACGTCACTGGTATCATTGCACGCGATCAGGTAATAAAAATCGAAAATCAACATAGCAATAATAAACGTTACGACCTTCGTAATTTAATATTATATCGTGGATATATGACATACGAATTTAACGAGGGACAACGTGAATTTATTTATTATCGCTGTCGATCAAACCGTGACTTTAATCATGGACAATTTATCGATTCCAGGAGATGATTTATCGAATTTTCGTTTACGAATTTTCCGATAGACTCGAAATTCTATGGCGAGGAAGACGCGGAATTCAAAATGAAATATGTAGAATTTTTATTTCTAATAAGAGGAATAGGCATCGCGATACTTTTGGGTCACCGTGTATAGGTTTACGTCTGACCGAATGGGTATCAAAAAACAATTGAGAATCGCATTTTCGGCGTGAAGCTGCCGCACGAAGTCGGTTATCGAAAATCTGTCAAGAAGTTACCAAATTTCGTAGGTAAATATCTTCCCTATTATGTATACGATCCCTGTGAACTTTAGCATCATCTCTATTCTTTTTTCTTGATCTACGACTTTTAGATTTAACTTTTTTTTTTTTTTCGATTACACTCGAAGTGTCGGAGATAATTTTTTTGTTTGCAAATGAAAGTTAAACAAGCAATAATAATAATGTTCGATCGATGCCCAATAAAAAAAAAACTCAATGTTCGTCACGTTAGATTTTCAAAATCGTGCATCGTTTCACCAGAAACGGGAAACGCGTATCTTAACTGATACGCTCTGTGTATATGAGAAAAAGACGACCTCAGCGTGAAAAGCCCGGTTAAGAAAGCCAGGGCTGAAAATGGGTGAAGAGACATGAAAAGCTTGGCCCTTTCGTGGCCAATAATTGACTGGCATGGATACTTAGCCAAAGGAGAAGTTCAAGGTAGGGTAAACGAGGTCCGTAATGGAGTGGGACAGTAGGAGGAAGCGTCGAGGACGAAGGGAAACTCGAAGTTTCCAAGGCATCTGAAAAGGGCAGCGAAGATGAATGCAGAAATAAAAGATAGAACGAAGAGGACGAGGAGGAGTAAGAAAGAGATAAAAAAAAGAAAGAGAAAACTATTTTGCAATTTCTTATAAATATTCATTCGTCCTTCCCGATGAATCAGAGGCTCGAGGCTCGCGCTCCAGGCGGTAAGTCGCGTTAAGAGCGCTAACGAGCGACCCCTCCGTCGACTGGGGCGTCGGGACGCCCTCTACAATTCCTGATCCTCCTCCTCCTCCTCCTCCTCCACCACCTACCCTACCTCAAGAAGATACTCGAATTTCTCCAGCTCCTTCCACAGCATGGAAACCGCCAGGGCGTCCTTTGCTAACCTTCGGGATCCTTCGGCGTCCTTCGGGAATCTTCGGAAAGAGCGACTCTCCCCTTCTTCGTCTTTTTCAAACTTTCGCATCTTATTCCCTCTCGGTCCAAGAGATCCTTCCTCGGTCACCCTCGACCCCCTCGATCCCCTCGCCCAGGACCCCGGCCACCCCTCGAGCAATCCTACCGGCAACCGCGCGGCGCGCTGAGTTGTGCGAATTTGTTTAATTAGAAGTTAGGCCGGCGATACATTAGCAATGTAAATACCCCGCTTGGCCTCTCTCTCTCTCTCTCTCTCTCTCTCTCTCTCGCTCGCTCACACCCCACCTTTCTCCATTTCCCTTTTACCCCTACTGTCAGCATCCCTCTCTCTATCCCTCCCATCCCCATCGCTCTGTTCCGCTCACTCTCACCAGGAAGCTCTCTCGCTGAGAATCGTGCCCTGGACCACTACGCTAGCTGCTGGGGACACGACGTGATTTAACGTTTCTGTTTTGACTTGCGTTCGCGTCTACCCCCCCACGTCCCCTTATCACCCACCCTCCTACCTACTATATCTCTAGATACGGCTCTGTATACACATCCCTATACCGTTATTATAATAATGATTTATGAAGTTTATATCGTCTTAGTCATATAAATTCAAAGTTTGTTGCCGCGCAGAAGCGCGACCTAAACGCGACGCACTGCTAGGCACATACGTATCTACCCGTGTCTACATACGTATCATATGTGGAGCACGAGTAAATGGTATACGGATTGATCGAATGGGTACATTGCCAAGAAAATTATTGGACTGATTCTGAGTATTGATTAGTCATTACCAATTACCGATATCCCACATTCGCTCACTTACATATACATGTACACGCCCTATATCAGATCGTGGACCAGTTTGAAAAATATGAAGATAAAAAAGAGCACGCTGATAGAGAGTTGAAAAATTAATTGAAAATTTTTTTTACATACTTTTCGAAAAATTTCTCATTCAAAAAGTAATAATAACAACCGATGAAATTCCGTCTGTCTTTACGACAGCATAAGAAGTGGATGAGAACCATGTATAATTAGTTGCGCATGAACGCCGCAGACCCAATGGACCAGTAGAGCATCGTGACGACCAACCGTCATCTAATTATGTTTTACGTAGACACTGTAATAACTTCTGTAATACCTTAAGGTACCTTCTTCTCTCTTTCTTTTTATTTTCAAGTTACGCTCATGCACAGGCAATCGTATTATCCTGGCTCGCTGTCCAGCTTCCAATAACAATTTCACTCCGGTCTCTTCTTCGTCCCGGTTCGTTCCTTACTACCGGCTACTGCCAGCATCCTTTTCTTACTACCGATACTTTATTATCAGCGCGCGAGGAGAGATCTCTTCTCGTGGTGGCTCGAGCGACGCCGCGCGACCCATCTCGGAGGTTAACGCGATTAGTCGTGTGCGATGACGACTTTGAAAAAGTGCAGTGAGCGCGATGCGTGAACGTTACCCATAGTGACGTGGACGCTTCGCGTCGCGACGCACCGTTCGCCAATAATTATGCTAAACGATCTCCTTCGGCAACGACCAAATCCTCTGAATCCTTGATACGCTCTCGCGACAACCCTAACGATTAATGTTTCTCCGTCGACGCAGACATATATTCTAACCGTGTGTCATTTAGACTAATGTCACTCATACGGTTACGTAACCTCTCTTGGACGTATGCACACGTGTATACAAGGTCTGCGCCATTTTCAATGTCCAATAAGAGACATACCAAGATGGCGTTAGACTCGACGGCCGATCTTAAAGACTTAGGATTGGCAGCCAGACTGAAGATGATCAGACTTCTGATTCGCTACCGTCCGTCGACTATTCATCTGACAGCCTTTATGTTATTCGACCAGGCCTAGTCCAGGAAGGCCCCCACTCGTACCCGCTAGATAGTACATTAAGGAACATTAATATTTTGGCCGCTGAGGCGTATTGGCGACTGCCCAAATGTCCCGATGGCGCCTGAGCTGATCAGGTGGCTGGTATTATGGGCGACGCAATCATCCGTGCGTTGACTGTCGATCGTATGTGGTGCTCGTGCTGGAGGTGGAAGGATAGGAAGTTATGGGTTAGATAGAGATAGATTGATAGTCAATGAGAAGGAGGGAGAGAGAGAGAGACGGTGACACAGAGAGAAGTCACATAGGAGAGGAGAGAGAGCTCTCATTGGTTTTCCCGAGATTAACACCCATAACTCATTCCGGACACGGAGCCGTGCGTCACTCGTAGCTATGCTATAATTGCCGACATAAATCAATCGTCTGATGAGATCATAAACCCGCGGCGATACACTGCGCCAACAGATCCATATAGCCCAAGTGCCGGGATGCATGTTAAATGTCAATCGGTGTCATCCTGACGTACCGAGTTATGCGACGCGTCTGCTAACCGATTTTGCGACCTCGTGAACTGCGTTAGGACCCAGGACGATGACGTTGGATGAGAATATTGGAACGATATGGCACATGGGTACAGGGGGCTATCCGTTTTGAAATTTCGACACGAGATCAGGGTCCGCGGGAACTCTGCTGGTACATTAAGCTCAACTCGATGGTCGTTATCGAGGTAACATAACCTAACTTTGTTAGCATTCTCTATGTCCGCCTGGTACGATTTACAGAGGAAGTTTGAGTCTCGCGTGTGCTCGGTATTGGAATAGTTTTTAGTTCTACCTCGTTCTCGACTTTCCCTTCAATTTCAACTCTTTTTATCGTCGGCACGGCTTTGCGTTGGAAACGCGTAACCGACACTCATGAGAGCTCGTGGCGCCCTCTGTTCCGAGTCTTCGTTCTGGGTAACCATACCCGTGCAATCTTCGACTTGGAAACTGTAGGAAGTTAATGGCAAATATATATATCACCTATATAACTCTGTAGGATTCTGACGAAAAATTGACGCAAAAGGGCAGGTCGAGCGGAACGACGCCGATGAGGTCATGATATTTTTCGACGGGCCAGGTAAATAGGTAAGCGACCAAGTCAGCTCGGATGGGTCTGGCAGAAGTGAAGGCACGCACGTTTAGTCTGAACGCTCAATGAGAGATGATTGGCCCAATTATATCCAGCGTAGCAGAAAATGAGGGGATCCCCCACAGTGGCGGGCACTCGGTCTACCCATCTACGTGGCTAGGTTCGTGTCAGGATCTGGTTCCGCAGATTCCCTCGGTGGTGGTCAGCCGCGGGATGAGGTCGCCAGAGTTCGCCCGATGACCACCCGATGATTGCTCACGTCACTTTCCCGTTTACCGATAAGATCGTGCCTTATAGGTTAACCCACTCATAAAACCCACCGACCAATCCCTATGGTTAACTACGCCCGTTCCTGGTACCCCACCTGAAGGAATCAGTGACCGTGAGCATCTTCCGCAGGATCCTTACGGCCAAGGAACATGTGGCAGTCGCAGTGCAGCCTCCGGGGAATTCAATAACTATAGATCATCAGGATCGTGAGTTAAGCTTTACGACTCCTCCGCGCCTCCTTGATATCTAACAGCTTTTGGATTCTAACATAACCTCAAAAAGATATCCAAGCGAATTACCCGGTACGGTACCGGTTGGTATTAGAAAAAAATCTATTAAAAATTCAAGGAAATACCTATCTGTATATGGACACTGAATTTTCAACCCTTCGTCCAGCAACCGGAGGTCCGGATCCTCGGTCGGACTTTTGCTTGACTTATTGGCGTCGACGCATGCGCGCCTCGCGTTCAACCGGAGAAGCAGCCGCGCCGTCCAAAGTCTAAATATTGAGACGGCGTTTATTTAGCGGGAGATATATGATATGACACGGACAATATAATGCATTGTATTCAAATACGGGAGCCGCGAGTCGTGACCGGGAGCGTACAGCACCCCCTGGCGAACGTTCGGTTAAACTCGGCGCACTTCGTACTCCGCCCATATAAATAATATCCAGTGGTCGGGGCTCTCAGGATTAGACGTAGGAACGAGCCAAGGAACGTTCCTAAGGTAAGACCTGTTCCGTATCCATTCTGACTGCGCTATATATAAATATACTATCTTTGTACATGTATAGGCTTTGATACCTGTATATATACATATATACCTTAACAGCATGACAGGGAGTCCGCGCGTACGTTACCAGCTATCTTCGGTCCATATCAAATGCAGTCAAGTCCTCGACGCCCATCCCTTGCACCAGGAGTTCCACTACCGCTGGATCCAGCTTGGAAGCGGAGCCTTACCCTTAAGGCTCACCCGCAGAAATGCGCCGCGCGCATAATGTGTATCCATAGGATGCTTTTAGTCTGGCCACTGTGAACGTTCTTAACGTGGACCTTTCGATTGGTCGTAGATACCGGTCCTGGTTCGCGATAACGAGGTTCAAGTTAGACATACGCAAGATCATCATAAGGTACTGTCCCACGTGTATTCAGATATGTACAAATATAAAGTAGGTACAGTATGTCGTGTATTTAGCATTATAAAATGATTAACTTCAATCGTGATTCATTTGATATTCATTGCCGGTCAGGATAAAAAATGATTCGAATGACAATGTATAAGATGCATGGGAATTACGCGATGGGAATATCTTCGACATTGACACGATACGAGTGCATATGCGAAGTAGACGCATGTACGAATGCACACGTGCCCAAGTCAGTAGTCCCTCTTGGAAATGATTGGACGCGCACGTCGAGTGAATTCGATGATTGGGAATGACGTTGAAACAAAGCTGAGTATGTCGGTGGTCCGTTGTGGGTGGGCCTGCAATACGTGGCATACATGCATGCGTGCACGCGTACATTATTTAGTATGCAGTTCATTGTCAACCAGGTGAAACCACGTGCGACGGGTGGAGGCTCCCGTCTGAGCTTGCTGAAGGATCTTTTTTTGTAGTTAGAAAAAAAGTGATGATCCTGACAACTGTTCGCTGGGTCACGTTATCCAGGTTGTGGGTGCGAAGAGGTCAGCATCTGGTAGCGACAAAAGTATCGTCACTTGGAAACGTACCTTGATCCTAGGACGTTACCGACGTCACTCCCAATAACGAGGTCTGTCTTTGATGGTCCAGGAACTTAGAAGCGACTCTCCCGTCCGGTTATTAACGTGTTTCAAGAACAGGAGGTCGGACACGTTATCGCTTCCTGGGTAGCCGTCATTGACTCCGGGTAGCCGGACTTCAGTTGACGTCCGCCCTAAGCGAACGTCATCTTGGGTACTCAGTTGCAGGTCCAACTTCTTCGTTGAGCGACGTGACCCGTCGAGGGGGCAGATGGAGGTTGAAGTATCGGACGGGTCGGGGAGAGGGTACCGCTGGTCTGCTCCCTTCAGGATGGGTCGATCAGGGTATGGGGTGGTGGCACCCGGACAAGACGTAATATCGTCCCCATCGTCGGGTTCACTCAGTGTCGCCAATTCTAGGGACCCTCATATATCTTTTGTTTCTCAATACTTTTCGCGAGCTGTTTGTTATTGCGCCATGGGACGAGGAGGAGAGTGCCAGGGACAAGAAGGTAAGAGGAGGAAGAAGAGCAAGCTCAGGGTACAGTAGACCCTGGTAATAGCGGAGTAGGAGTAGCCAAACATAGCGGTAGAAATAAGGGTTGACGATACCACCCACCCACCCACCCACCACCCTCCTCTTGACGATACCACCGATAGCCCATGGAGGACGAAGACATCCGAGAAGAGCCGGCGATGCGCGATATGGTACACCAGAGGCTTTATCAAGGGTTGGCCAGCGCCAAGCTGCTTCGAACTAACAAACTTGCTATCTCGAGAATGGCAGGGAATTCAGGGCAAAGTTTCGTCATTGCGAAATGACACGAGTGGTCTTTATAGCGCGCCGCCGGCTGAGCATCCCCTATTGACAAAAGTGTCGCTAGCTGCTCTCGACCTCCTGGTCTCATCCCGTCGCTCGGCGATATTACCGAGACTGAGGGTCCGCGAAGACGAGGATGAGGCAGTCGTATGTGTATTTTGTTGGTTGCTTTGAGAGATGGCGCTAGTGTTGGCACCGACTGTACATACTTGATCTCGAGATCCAAGGTGGACATTGAGGCTGATTGCCCTGGAGTCATCGCTGTGAGAAAATTGAAGATGGCGAGCGTTCCACTGCGTCACACCTGAAGATTGTCTTATTGCTCATCATCGAAAATGGTCCCGATCGAAGATCTCACTGGGAGTCTACGTTATCTTGGGTAACTACGTCGGCTAATTCTTGTAGGAGGATCCGCTGAAAATTTTATTAAAATTATTTCCCTGGATACGCTTGGGTACGTCTAGTAATGTTTTGTAGCTACGTCCAGGCTTCTAGGGATTTTATCTTCAGCCTTCTTTCTAGCTTATATCCAGACTTGCTAGCTGCTTTACGGGTTCCATAAGGTGATATCCGGATACGTGACCGTTACTGGATCACCCTTGAAATCTGGTTGAGATATATATATATATATTGACGTATATGTATATATGTATATACACATATGTATTCGGATATACGTAGGAACGTATGGATTATTAGTATTGGCACTAAGGAGGAGGCTCGATCCGCCTCTAGGGACTCGTGGATTCTCTGGATGTTTCACATCCAGTGTTCCACCCTCGTATATAATATAACCACCTACGTGCTTACTGCATTGGAGCACCCTGTACATATGGGTATTTTCGAAGTGGCGAGTGCGAGGCGTGCGAAAGAAATCGGAGAAAGGTCGAGTGGAGTGGCAGAAAAATGTGCGAGTATTGAAAAAAAAGAAGAAAAAAAAAAACAAATTCATCGGTTACATGAAATTCGCATATATATATATATTTTTTATTTGCATCTTCTTCATTTCACCGTTACTTGACAGCGTCGAATGAAAATTGAAACGAGCATCGATCAATAATATTCGGCAATAGTTGATGCGATCCCGACAGAGCAGATTCGTTTTACGTATACGTATAGGAGTTTGAAGGCGCGATTTTTTTTTTTCCAAGTTCAAGGGTTGTAAATAGGGGGATGAAAAAAAATGTCAGGAACCAGGGGATGATCGGATTACCATCCGATATGCCGGAGAACGAGTTATGGATGGATTATAATTAATCAGAGTATACAGACTTTTCGATTGACTCTTGACAGGAGCTACCCCCGGCTGTCGCTCAGCTCTCATCCCTTGGTAATCATCCCCTGATACTGATACCTCTACGTTCTCCGATGGCATTCCTCTTTATCGCTGTCTCTCTTTTTCTTCCAGCCTGTCTGATTTGTGAGCTAGTCAACTCTACGATGATAAAGCAAATAGATAATATCCGAACTTTAATTAAAAGTTGACGGCTGAGTGACATATTTGATTACCCGAGAATTTAATTAATCACAACGCTGGACCGAGCCTCGATAAGTCGCAGATTTGTATTTAAAATTATCTCCTTTTTCCGCTTTCATTATGGCACCAGCCACGACAAACAGCCCGCTAACGAGATTAATTAATTCGCGGAATTATTCGCACGGGAACATCTACACGCGTTCCCGCACACCCATTCAACTATGCACCGGCACTGTTTACACGAATCCAAGGTGCGCGAGTAATTTTCCCAAGATATTCCTATAACCGATACAATGGCAATTAATGTCTCGTTACGTCAAAACAGCCATGTATAAATGATACCCGAAAGACTTGACATTTTTTTTTAACAGCTACGGTATCTAATTAAGAGGAAAGAGAAGTTTGGTTTTATGGATACTAAAAAAAAAAAGAAAAAAAAAGAATAAGAAATTAATAATTCAATTACCCGATAGTGGTTCACCCGGGACGAAAATAGCGTCGAATTAATAAATTTAAAAATGACACAGTTCGCGTGCTGCATGCGCGATGAATTAAATAACGCGGTAAAATCAATTAAAAGCGTAAGCAAGTTCTTTGTCAAATTTAACGATCGCAAGTCCCACTTGGTTAATGCAGCTGCAGGATCACGGAGTCGTTCACGTGCGTACCCTGCCTCAAAGAAGAGATAGGTCACATGGCTAAACTCAGGCTTACCGGTAGTTTCTTACGATCATTAAAATCCCATGATCTTCGCCGAAGAGAGTAACGGATAAAGGAAGAATTAAAAAAAAAAAGTCAAAATTCTTGAAAATTTCAAGGACCTCGTCACTGGTACCCCGGTGTATCCGAGAGCAGCGGCAGGCTGATCGCGGAGCGATATTTCACGTCCTCCCACAATGTCGGCGTTTACCCTAATGGCACGGACAAAGGGCAAACAGTGCGCGTTGCCCCGTAGTCACGCGTGCATAATCGGCCGCGAGCCGAGCAAAGTCGAATCGTTCCGATCCAAGTCGAAGGGAGCCGACCTGCCCGATATGGCCTCGCGTTGTCGCATAATCTCCAGGCGGTATATGGTACACTGCTACCGGGACGTGTACGAAGACAGTAGGGGAGTTACGAGGATGGTAATTGCTTTTGAAATCGTTTCTGGTCAGTAGTCACCGGTCGTACCAGGTACATAGATACGTGTCGAACCGATTTGGTTTCACGTGTGATCCGTACCGTAGGAGTGGCGCTGAGGTCGCTCGGGATCATTAGCCGAAGACGACTCGAAGTCATTTACATTAATGACATGGACAAAGCTTACGTAGGCTGAACGTACCGTAGAGTCTTTCTTGTGGTTTCAGCTGTGCTGGATGATCCTGACGAAGATGGCGCTGCATGCGCGAAGCCACATGGTCGACTAATCATGTGAAATAATTACGTTTTGTTTTGGCGGCGAACGCGCCGCCATTACCTGATGGACACTCGCTCGTCACGCGAGCTACCAGCACACGTGAGTCTCCGAGCATACGTGAAGGAGGCAGAAGAATGACAGGGCTGACAAGTGTGCGAGGGAGATGGAGCGTCTAGGATGGCCGCTCCTGATGGGGTGGAGACCTGGGCCAGGTCTCTCTCTCTAGCGTCTCGGAAAAAGAGACTCTCCGGTTCTTGTGGCGAACCACACAGGGAGAACTTGAGGGGATCTCCATCAGTGCTCGTCACGCTGGCTCAAAATACCGTCATTTGCAATATTCGTGACTTGCCGTGGTGGCGCTGCGATCGCTATCACTCTTGCGTCTTCTGGTACCCGGCAGCCACTGCGAATCATCCTTTAGGAGCATCAAGAATTAGCGATGCCCGATCGATTCTTTTCGCGCAGAGAACTATTGTATCGCAATAAAAAAGTTACAAAGTACATAAGAAAAAGAATCTTAAATTTGTTACAACCGTTGTGGCAGTCGTGAAAAAAAAAAAAAAATTAGGTATCGATTTCAGGAATTGAATCTCTCGCGCATTACTTCGTAAAAAAAAAAAAAATCGTGATCTATGCCGTTCGCGAAATCGTAAAGACTCACGCTCGACTATACAAGGATGATTGAAGGAATGAAAGAGATCGTGAAAATATGAAAGGGTGCTGAAACTCAGTGGCAGACCCTTTCAACGTGTACGGCAGGGGTAGAAAAGGTGAAAGCAAAGTATCTCGGACCTCGATCCCGGTACACGGAGCGACAGAGTCAAAGAGAGAGAGAGAGAGAGAGACAAGGCATACGGCACGAGAGAAAGAAGACGAGAGACAGAAGCACGAAGGACGCGACGCGATAAGACGAGAGCCGCGTCAGCTTTCAGCGTGTTTCGCCGGGGCGTGGATCGTAAATCGCGGACCGCATAGCGCATCAGATATTTGGAGGGAGCGACTAAGAATTATGGCGGCGAGTCTCACAGGCAGACAGGGCCCGCTGCTCTATTGCCGCTCGCTGAAGGCAGCTTCGGTATATAACTTCAGGTATATCCAGTGCCAGTAAATTATACGCAAAGTGTACGCGAGGGCCCCCAAACCCCTCGGTCCGTCCCTGCCTTTGGATCCCGCCGTTCTCTGCCCCACCAGGACCCTCGGCCCCTTTCCTCCCATCGCAACCGACCCCGAGCCACCCCCAGAGGCCGCGCCTGCCTCACGTACATCATTATGATTGATCGCTTCACCTTACTTTGTAATTAAAACTAGTTGCCATTGTGCCCAGCTCCGTGCTCGCTCGCTAGCAGTTCACATCCCTCTCGCTCTCTTGCGCCTCTTGGCCTTGCATTGCTTTCTCTCTCTCTCTCTCTCTCTTATTGTTGCCCTCTCGCTCCATCCTTCTCACGGCTACCAGTATCGTCTCTGCATTTACATACACACAGCAGCAACCGGCAGCAACCAGCGGCAACCGGCAGCAAGCACCACCATCGCCATCACTGGCAACAGAAGCAAGCGTGCTGCGCCACGAGCGACCAATCACGGATCCCTCCTTCAGTCCTCGTTCCTCCGTTAACGTCCTCGGAGTTAATTCTCTCTGTCCCTCTTGCAGCTCTCTCTCTCTCTCACACACACTCTCTTTCTCTCTCAGCATCTATGCCATATCCTTCCCGGTCGCCATCCTCATCCTACAAGACCTCCGAAGAGGGCTGGAGGACTCCACTTCCAACCCCCCCTCCTCATCCCGTACCCTACGTTATAGTAGTCCGTACCCTTCGAAGTCCCCCCCCCCTCCCCCCTCTCTCTCTTCTGAAGTCCCACCAACTCCCGAAGCCCGAACCACGTCCCAGCGCGCACCCCTGTCTCTTTCCGAGGCCATGCGTCATAGTTATCTATGCTTTTTGCTCGGAGACTGATTTAGAGCTGTCTAAGGACCGAGCCCTACGAAATTAAATAATTGCTAATTTATGGCGCAGATCGTGGCTCGATGCTAACGTTAAATTTAGAGGAACAACAGCCACGACGCGCGATAACGTTTTATACACTATCTCTGTCTCTCTCACTCTCTCTTACGCGCATGCGCATATTTCGTCGAGGGGAATTTGCTTTTTCAAATTACTCCGTCTCTCTCGCTCTCGGCATCGCTCGGATGGCTTACGCGTTACTCTGTCTTTCTTCTACTCATTTTTTTGATCATCGCCAAAGCTCCTTCGCTGCTGCCAACTTGATTTACGCTTAATGATTTCAATCGGCACCCTCGTGTCTCGGTCGCTTTCGGCCTGACACTTCGTGACCTCAGCACCTTCACGATAATGCGATAGGTATACCAAGCATGGAACTCTGGAGCAACGACGACCTGGTCGCGCAACCTCATGCGCGGAGAACAGTCAGGTCCGGCGAGCCTTCGGGTTGCCGTGGTGTCCCAAGGCGCGAAGAAAAATTGAGGTTGCGCGACCCGACTGTACTACGTGAATCCGAAGAAAGAATGTTGCGGCATTTGCATGTGTTTCGTCGACGATTCGAAATTCTTTGATTTAAAAAAAATATTTTTTTTGTAAGTTTTTTTTTTTGAAAATTGAAAATCTCTATGTTTCATTGAATTTCTTTTACAAGGTTAAATACGCTATAACGTATGGACCCGTATCTTTCTTCGGTTCAGCATCCCGTCTCGTCTCATTCTGGATACAGAATGCTGCGCTCATAAAGTGCATCCTGCGCAGTGAAAACATTCCACACGTGCGTCCAGACGCAGGACGTTACTCCTCTACACGGGCTATGCAAATTAATGGTGACGCGGTTTAATTCGGCAATAAATAGGGGTCACCCTTGTGTCGGCCATTGGGCCATCACTCACTGTTCCTTTTTGTCCTTTACCTGGGAAAGCTTCAGATTTATTTGACGCGTTTCGACCATATTTATAGGTCCGGTTAGCGCGTGCGTGTGCGACATCGCAGCGGCTCAAAATCCAAAGCCTGTTTCTGTCACTGCTGGACACCTTGGAGCAACGACGCTGAACGTCGTTACGTCGGTAAACGTCACGACGTCCGGTTCCCTATATCGAAAATCGGACGAACGTGACTGTTACGGGTAATCCCATTGGCCCATAGAAAAGCGACCGACGAATGAATTTACAAAAAAAAAAAAGAAAGAAACGCTGTACTAACCCTGACGAAGCGACGCCCGTTATATTATTAGAGAAGCACGTTGGCCCCGACGCTCCGCTAATCCGTAAAAAATAAAATTTATCGTTTAAAAAGAAAAGAGGGCTATGGATATAAATCTCGGGTATTATAATGGGATCTGTCTATTATTAAAGAATGAGTGATTTAGGGTGACCCAGGGCCCCCCTGCCGAATGTGACGCCCCTGAGACTCAGAAACAAAATCGAACGTGAATTTGATCGGCGTCTTCGTTCGCATAAAATCGGAACCTCATTATCCGGGTCAGCATCCGTCAAGGACGCTGGACCACTCTGTGGCTATGCAATTCAGGCTTCACCTAACCCAAAATCAGATAACTCAACTTCAACGTGCATCGCTCGTCCCTTGTACGTCTTATCGACGGTTACGTCCTAGTCCTTGTTCCTTGTTCAGTAACTCTGTCCAATTCCATTCGTTCCTACCCTTCAATATCGTTACTCACAATACAGACCCATAAAGGGAATCCGTGGTTCACAGTTTCTTCATTCTCGCCCCAGTGGTAATCCTAGAAGGAATTGACTATCCCCCAACAGCTAAGGGTGGTTCGGTTCCGTACGTTTCTCTGTCTAGCCATACGTCCGTACGTCTGTCTGTCTGTCTGTCTGTCCGACGGTCAGGCAGTGCCTGGATATTTACGACTGACCGACTCATTGCCGCGGCGAGTGAGCGAGCGGTCGCCACAAATCACGTCGAGAAAGCCGGCCTTTCTCCGCTCTGGGAAACGCCTGGCATTTTTCTCTGCCGGGGATAACTTTGACTTATTGGTGACAGCAGGAGAGGAGAGGAGAGAGGAGGAGAGTGCGAGAGCACGAGTATAGGAGTAAAGGGAGAAACGAAATAGTGGGAAGGGAGAGGAGTGAAAGAGAAAGAGTGGGGAAAGAAAAGAGAATGAGAGAAAGTAAAAAAGAAGTGAGAAAGTAACGACGTTCTACAGGAAGAGACGTAGAGGAGCATGGAAAAGCATAGAGATGCCGGGCAAGCTGCGGAGGAGAGAAAAGTGATGGTCCTGCTGGTCCAGGATGGATAGAAAGGGATGCAGGGAGGAACCTGGTCCGGAATAGAATGGTTACTGGTGGCGCAGGGATCTCTGTAGAGGAACCCGGAAGAGAGGAGACTCTGTGACGTGGTATAGTTAGGTTAGGTATACTGGGACCATGCCTGGTCTGAGTATCAGCTGCTCTCACGATAAATAACGTCATCCGGATGACGTACGACTGCCAGAAGGATGATCCGTCCTCGTGAGCAAATCGGCTGTGATACTTCATCCTTCGGTGAAGACCCGAGGGTTCATTTCGGATGGTCTAAATGACAGTAAAAAAAAAAATCCGAACAAGCTCAGCGAAAGTTCAGCAAAGCCAAGGTACCGCTTCACCAGGTGACCTAGTCGGCGCGTACGATTCAGAAATCCAGGGTGTAATGTGCAGGAAGTTAACAGTGAGGAATGGCGCAATCGTCAACTCCCTGTAACGTGGAACAAAGTGCAGACAGTAATAACAGTGCCGAAGTCGTAGTTCACGATGGCCCCGTAATGCCATTTGGATCTCTCGTTGGGTTGCCCGGGTACGTGTACCGGGTCTCCAGGATACGGCAGTGGATATGCCATCGTATAAATCACGACGGTATCTTCTGGCGCGGCGGCTCGCTCATCACGGTAGAGTTCTTGTCGCGCCTTAATAACGCCGGGCGTCTCTTCTGGTGCGTCCCGGGTCCGCCGTCGTATATAGTACCGAAGCGGATCCTGATCCAGAGCGCCACCCTTGCCGGTCGCAGCTAGCAAGCAGCCCTCTCTCCCGCCCCCCCTTGTACCCGGAGGCAAACCCCTGCTCGGCTCGCTACAAATCCTGATTATACTCTGCAAGTGACGTTATACCGTAGGGGTGCGATGCCGGGTTGAAGTCTGGTTTTTGTTTCCCTCCTCATCTTCCTCTTCCTCATCTGCGAGGACCTCCTTTTCCTATGCTCTCGGTACCGTTCGCGTCCTTGTTCTAGGCACGATCCTCCTTTTCTCTATCCCATGGCTCTCGGGGTGGGCAGCCGTCCTTCCTCCTCCACGAAAGCGCGTTCCTCTCATCTTTACCGGAGCGACTGACAGCCTGGACCGCGTAAATCAATTTTCAATTACAGCTTTAGTATATAGTAGCAAGGGTAGGTAGGTAGGTAGGTAGGTAGGTACGCTGGTTAGGTAGATGCCTGTATATCCGATGTAGAGAAAGATGAGAGTATAGGAAGTCGAGATGAAGGAGCGAAGCGGTTTGAGTGAGGAGAGCTGGACCCAGAGAGAGAGAAGCACCGGGAGGCCGAGGACGTGAAGGAGGTTATGGTAGGCAAGGAGGGCTGGGAAAGAGGGCGCCCTGACTCGGCTCGGTGGGTACGTACGTATTATTATACTTCGCTACAGTCATATTTATAAATCAGCGATATAGCACGACGAGCGGAGACGGAGAGGGATGGAATTTATAGCTTCGTTCTCTTTCCTGCGTCCCACCCTTCCGTCCTCCCTATCGCACTCGCTGTACTCCCTACTCCTTCGGCGTCCCTCTTTCAATCCCCCGGCCTAGGAACCAGCCTCCTCCGACCCCGAGACCCCTGACCGCTAGGCGTCGGCGTCGCCGTCACCGTCTCTGCGTCGTCCTCACTCTCACCCTCTTCTTGTCTCTCTCTCATTCTAACCAAGTCTCATGACTTCACTCTGACCCTCTCAGTCACTCTCTGCCTCTATACCCACCCCACCGATACCTCTGGCACTCTTCATTCTCTCCCTCTCTCTCTCTCTCTCTCTCTCTCTCTCTCTCTCTCTCTCTCTCTCTCTCTCTCTCTCTCTCTTGCTCTCTCCTCATCCTCTCGACGGAGAGTGCGCGGGCATACAAACTGCCAAGCCCGTACATATGAGCTTAGGTCGACATTTTCCGTCCTCTTTGGCAATAAATCTGCGAGTCTTTTGAGCCGGGGGTTCCAGCAGGCCAGTGTTGGGGCTGGGGTGTACCAGAGGTCGCTCGTTCGCTAGCGGCCGCGTCACGGGAATGTATATAATTAGCAGCATTGTGCTTCCTCGGACAGATTTACGGGTCGTATCGCTACCGCGGCTGCATGCATAAGCGCGTTAAATAAGTATTTATCCGCCCCGGGGGATGATGCGAGCCACCGCTACGTTCAGTGATGGATAGATGCCCGGACCTCGAATATATTAAACGCTGCCCCACTCCAGCCCTCGACAACCTTCACCTTCCCAAACGTCACCTTCGACCCTTAAGCGACACCTAGAGACTTGGCCCACCCTCCGACACCTTTTATACAAACTGCCTCTTGTTCAATTCGCGACCCCACCTCGCCGCCCACCCACCCTTATGCACTCGTGCACTTTACGTATTCTGCACCCATTTGTTTTATAAAGCACCCCTTTGTCTTTTTCCTCAGGGATGACTTTTTTTATTGAGGACTAATTTTTTTTTTTTTTCATACGTCCTATAGCTTTGTTTGGCAATTTCTTTGCACTTACGGTCAAAGCTTTTTCTTAAGGTAGCGTCGGGTCGACGACAATGCACCAGGAGGTGCAAGCACCGGCTTGCAACACCGGTAGCGTGCATCTATCAACCGGTGATCGAACCATTTATCACCTGACTACCAGGCTGCGCTGTTGTCGCGCTACAACCCACTGCATAATGCGCGCCACACAATGAGGGAAGCGTGCGTGCTCGTTCACGGACACCTCGTGGGAGCGCGACTACGAATGCAATGTATTCTCGTTCTTATGTTACTACACTGATCTTGTCCAGGGCCACGTGTGTCTGGCTTCGCGTCAACTTTCAAAAGGGTTGACGGATGGTCGCTGCGGGATGGAAAAGACGACAGCCGGGCATCCATCGTGTTTTCATGAGACGGCAGCTACTCCCCTGCCGAGACCAGTTTCTCACCATCATCCCTCTCAGCCAGAGATGACCGCGTTCCTCCACTGTCAACTGTCCAGGGTCCCTGGTATGACCTTTGACCTCCGTAAAAATTCGGTAGCACCCAGGTAGCCTGGGATGAACTCCATTCAGCATCCTGACCGCGCCAGAAGAACAGCTTCACTCTCATGAAGATAAAGGACACTCCGGCCACTCAGACGGCATATTAACACCAGTGTTACTCTAATGGAGGTTTCGCGTATTGCGTTATATAACGGTAATCGTACCGGAAGTAGCTGACCAGCGACAGAATCCTCGTAAGTCACCTGGACCATGGGTACCCTGAAGAAAGATACATCTCTTTAGTTACCTATGCACGTTTTCAGAATGTCTGAAATTTCTCTGAAGTACGTAACATCTACCCTAACTAAAGGGTAGCAACACCATCCACCCTTCTTCTCACCCTCTTAACAGGTCGAACTACCATCAGTTTGTCTCATTTCCGGGATCCAATCTCTCGGCTAGGTGGTGGCACCCCTTCTTTCTCTCCGTCTCGCTCCCTTACTACGTCACTTCATCCCCCGTGATCCAACTCCTTCCACCCCAAGCCCCAACTCCTCTCCCTAGGCACACTAGCTAAACCCACCCCATTACCGGGCGGCACTTTACCGCTCTAGCTAGCTCTGCTGGTATGTGCAAGCTCATGAGAGTCCCAGGGAGGGCATGACTAGCCTAACCCAACCCCTGCGGAATGAAGTTAACTTTATCTTGCACCGGCCGAAAGCGAGTCGCGCGATTCAGGACGAGCGCCAAGTGTATCGCGCGGCGAGTTTATGCGAAGCGCCATCCGAATTGCACCAAGTCGACTACTTGGCCTCGGAGCCGAGACAACCCGAGAGTCGAAGGACTCGACGCTCCTGGTTACTGCTGTATGCTGCTTCTCTATCTAGCCAGAGTGACTCTGCCTAGGGTTCCTCGGTGTTGGCTCAAGCACACCGTGAAAACTTTGTCCATTTCCATCCTTGCCTTAAAGCCCATCTTTTGCGATATCTACTACTAAGAGCCGACAAGTTCTGCCCGATTACTTGGGGTTGCTCAGTACCCCAGTAGAATGATATGATGGGGTTGCCCGATAGTTTTTTCGTGTACTCGCACAAGCAACTGTACCCACATTTTTTCGGGACCTAAAAATTTTCAATAAATTTTTATCAATGAATTTTATGATTTTTACACAATTTTTTTTTACAGACTTTTCTCCTCTTCCTTCATTTTAATCTCCTTCCATTCCACATCTGTTGACAATCCCGCTGCACTCGCGAGTTTCCACGCACGCATCCACAGCATGTTCAATGGCGCGACGCGAGCGTTAAAATCAATAAATTACGAAGCAACGCATTAGTGCTGGTCGCACGATACTAATCAGCAAAATTTCCGTACGATAAATAAATGAGAACAGGAGAGATAGGACCGATGCGCGCGACGCTAATGTCGATACGATGATACCGGCACTTCGACATGACCCGCAGGTGCACGAGCGATTTCATAAATCTGAAAAGTCAGAAAATTAAAAAAAAAGAGAGATAAAAAATCACAAATCAAAAACGACAGACAAAATATCATCCGCTTCTAATTACAAGAATAATTATAATAAATCACACCTAACACGCATCAAAATCCAATCTACGATTACTCACGACTGTTCATGTTCACTTTTAGGTTAGGTCAACTACTAAACCCAAGTTCCTCGACGTAAAGGCTAGAATCGGAATAACCATAGTGGCAAGAAGGTCGCCATAGCTGCCAGGCCGAATGTAACGAGCCATCGTTTTATCTCTTTGCTATTATCTCCGCCAGGCTTGTTTCCAACGCACACTTATAAAAGCTCGCACGTCGCCCGCGACGGATCTCAACCGCTTCTATGTAATCTGTAATGCATATATATGTATATAAACATACATACACGTATACCAATGTATTATATGATATTGTATGAAATATCATTGAGGGATGGAGGCACAACAATACAATCCAAATACGAAACGTCATTCTCTTCTGCTTGGTTATACGAGACGCGACCATTCGTGCGTGACCATTCGGCCTCTCTTGGACTTTACAGGTCTCCACTACGTGTCTGTCTATCCGTACGTCTGTCTTTACTTTGATTCGTTCATCCTTACTTACGTATCGCTGTGTCTCCTGTGTTTAACGTTCTCCTCGCTGTCTTCGTTCTCCTCCCTACTGGCATCTCTACGTACGCCTTTGGTAAGTTTTCCGTCTGTCTTCGACTATTTTCTCCTTTCCCTCGTCTCTTCCTCTTCTTCGTCGCTTGTCTGTCTTTTGTGCACTGTTTCTGTTCACTACACGACATAATTCCGAGCCGCCGCCGCCATTCCGATCGTAAACATTCGTTGACGAGACCTAACCTGCGCGACCCGTGCGACGCGTCGGTTATGCGGCGGAATTATGAACTAGAGCGCTCGAAAAAAGTGGCGGGAATCTAACTGACGTTCGATTTGAATTTAAGTGGATTTTAATAAAAGAGAAACGTTTAAGGGTTCGGTACAGTCCTGATGGTCGAAAAATCATGGGACATTCGAATTATCGTGTATGGGAGCAATGACGGCGGCGGCGTCTCTTGTATCCTTGATTGTTCTCTGAAATGAAATATATTGATTACCGTCACTCAATGAGGCTCCGCTCCTATCTCAGGCTACACATCTTATTCTCTTTTTCAACCGCTTTGGCATGACTTGCAGGTTCCGGGCTGTTTCGGTTCATCTGCGTACCTTGATGTCGCCGCGAGCGAACTGATCTCTCAAGCCTCTCATGGACCCGTAGCCGCGTATATTACACACAGCTATGTACTATGTTATTGTACATGCGCTGAAAATCATCATGCACCGTTGATCTCCAATGGATTTGGTGACAATGACGGATCGATTGAGAATAATGTCTTCTGTCACTTTTGTAAAATCATTTTTTTTTTTTTTTTACGAAACTGCCAATACCCTTGTAACAAGTATAGCGATCGTTAAATGACGACGCGGTGAGATCAATTTTATCCTCGCGTAATGCAACCACGTATACACTACTGGTTTGGCGTTCAAAAATAGAAACAAAATCTTCGGAGAAAAATGAAATTTGAAAAAATGCTGCTTTGTTGGCGAGAGAAAAAAATGGCGATGCCAACGCGTCAACTGCTGCAGGGGCTGCCGGGACGTTTTTACGGGGTGAACTAATAGACTCCCACTCGCTCGCTCAACTCGGCACTTGTACCACCCCCCTTTGCCTCCCCTTGACCTCATCCTTGCTCTACCGACTCCTGTTAACCACTTTCTCTCTCTCTCTCTCTCTCTCGCACTCTCTTTTTCTCTTATTTACTCTCTTGCTCTCTCTCTCTCTCTGTCTCTCTTACTCACCCTTGAACTCACTCTAGCGCGCGCAAATAAAAGTTTGCCGTGACCCGGCGACACCTGTTGAACCACGCTGGCCAACTCTGTTCCCAAAAAATCAGCAATTAGCTTATGAAACCTGTCCGTCAGCCGAATCGAGAAATCTTCTCGTGCCACGACACTGGAATACGTTGCTGGATTGATAACACGATCTGTGCATTACGATGATTTCCGTAGGATACGGATTATTGAGATTGTCTGGAAATGATCAAAAATACATAATAAAAAAATGCTTTACTCAATAAACATATGCAAATTATATTATTGTGTAACGATAAAATTTTTTGGGGTATTTTTATATTTAGCTTCGATGCGAATTTCTTTTTTATATTTAAGTATCTGCGGATTTTATGGATTTTCTTAATTGGGAACTGCTGATCGGATCATCTGGGTGGTCGGGTTATTTTTAGAAACGCGTCGTAAATTAATAGCTGTGTTAATTATATATCAACAATGGTTAAGGTTTAGCATTGAAATTCCTGTACATTGATTGACACGAAGAAGAGGACCGACGGATAATCATTTCAAAGGGTTGACGAGTGATTGGTAGCATCAGGCATCCGTGGTGCTAATGCATGGCGAATACGTCAGAATGACGTCACGTCCTCACCGATATCATTTATACGGTTATCCGATTCACGGAAGTCAATATTGGATTGTGCGTAGCGTAATTTCAAATAATTTCGCAAGCATTGAAAACGTGACGTAATAAACTGCCCGTACGGTTATTATTATATTTATCATTTTAATTAGCCACTTCGGCATCCAATAAAGCGCACCAGAGTCACATGAACATAAAAGGCATATAAATAAAAAAAAAAAAAAAAGGTTTCACATCTCAACATTCCAATCATCCAATATGAACGTTCCGCATTACCATAAAATAAAATTCATTCGAGAACGTAATAACTTCCGGTTATCATTGAAACAACATCTCGCTCCCAGCCTCACAAGACTCTCATCTAGATTCACGTTTCCCCGAACAAGCGCAAGGACATCGGTTTCATGGAAATTTACGATAACACCCGGTAACCCCGGAGACAACGTCCAGTGTCTCAGTTATCTCAGAACAGGAAAGAAAGTCGGCGTCGATCTCTATCACCCCCAAGGACAGAAAATCGTCTTCTTCAGGAACGGCTGTAAGCACATCCGGTCGGTCCCCATAAATTAACAAGGATGGAATGTCCTTTCCGGAAAGTCCCTCGAAGCGCATCCCGGTTATCCCGGTTAAAAACTGGTAAAAGAATCAGAATATCGTAAGTCCCTTCCGGGTAGTCCTCCCTCCCCTCGAACCCCTCCTCCACCTCCCACCCAGTCCCACCCTCCCCTCATTCTCTCACGGAGGGATCCATCGAGCCTCGGCCACTTCCTGTCTCCTTCCTACCCTACAACCGCCCCCTCTTCGTCCAATCCACAAAACTCCTCCGCAGCCTCCACACGCTCCTGCGGGAGGACCCACACCCCTTTCCGGGAGAGGGTATGTTTATTGCTCGAAGCTATCTCTTCTAGCGAGGGTGGCTGCCGCGTCACAGAGAGTCATTTTCATAATTTGGCCGTTCGTATTCTCGACGGCCGCGCGGCCCGAATCGAACAACAGCCAGAGGCCGCGGGCGCGGTGCGCCGAGGACGCGTTCCTCTACTCACTTTACTCTCTTGGCTCTTCCCTCCCCTCCTCGCTGGAAACTCTTCTCCTACCACTTCACAGCCAAGTCACCCCACCATCACCCTCCCCCCTCCCCCTCCCCCTCCCAACCGTTCCACGGTATATCCCTTCGTCTTGCTCCCCTTCGCACCGGATCTCACGTTATCGCAGACTCTCTGGCTCTTTTACGTAGGTAGGAATACTCCACCTAGCTCTATCTGAAACCTCTGTCACTCTGATCCTCAGTCCTGAGGTCCTGAGCAGCTACCGGGGTACCTCTGTATCTGGAGTGTGCTAGTCTGCGGAGTCTATCTGGGTACCACGGTCCTATAGATACCTTACCGGGTATACACTTGCGTCTCTACTTGGTACTGGGAATGTATTGCCTCTTCCACGTCCCTCAGAGTCATTGCTGGGACCGAGGAGGAAAGTTGAGGAGAGGAAGGCAAGTCCAGCATGGCGTACCGACTGATCTGTGCCGACTGTCCAAGGATTGATACCAGCCAATCAAGTGCCAGGGATACTTGGTATTCGCTTCGATGGCCGAACCGGCCATGTCGTCTCCGCTGAGTTCTCCAAAATGGCAGCCGTTGGTACTTGGCACACGCGAGCTCTGTTGCCGCAGGGTAGGGATTACGGGTGTCTTGAGTAATTTATTGCTGAACTTGCAATTGGGCCGGTGGTACGTAACGTGATTGTGCTTGATGTGGATTGATGCTGGGGAATTTTTTTTTTTTTTGGACAATGACGTCAGGTGTACCGGTGGTATCCCTCGGTACAGTCACGCTAGATAATTTCATCAAGGCTGATCCCTGCCACGACGATTGTTATCTCTTCTGGCACGTACGAGCCGCATCGGCATTTAGCAGGTGCGCTGCGCGTCCATATAGAGATTCGTGGTGCGCAGCCGGTGAGGTAACGACGACTGGATGGAAGGTCGGTAACGCTAGTTAGAGTTAACTGGCTGCGTCAACTTTGTCTCAGGGAGTGTGCATCATCAGAGCCCCTCCACTATATTAACCCTAATGGCTCGCGAGGATATAAAGCACATCCCGCGCATACACTAACTCGTTATTATTGCCGCATAAATAACGTGATAATCCTGCAGCCACGATGGGGTACGCTTTTGCTGGAGGGAGTCTTCCTCGAGAGTCCTACCTACCCCCTGGACGTATAAAGGACGAACCCAGGACTCTGGATACTCCGCCTAGCGGCTTCCACTAGTCACCCTTAATTTACACCCAGTTCACGCTGTATAACCATTGGTCCATCCCAATGACCGATTTGACTATGGATTTCTTAAGACCTTGAGGAACCATGTACAAGCTCACGTGACCCCGGACCGTCCTCTGCGGTAACATTTGAGAGTGTGGCTCTTGAGGGGGATGCAGGATCTAAGGGATGCAAGTTAGAGTGAACGAGGGTGAAATGTAGAGAGAGAGTCGGAGAAAGCTGGCTGGATGGCTGGCTGGCTGACTAGATGGCTGGCTGGCTGGCTCGGCTGGCAGGCGGCAGGGCGTGCGTCAATAAGCGTCCATCAGCCGTAATGGCAGTGAGCGCCACCTCGGATGCATTTAGATGGCTGTTTAGCCCCGGTTGTCTCGGTGTGGCCTGGAACTCTTCCCCTCTTCCGCCCCCCACCTTCCCCACCATCTCCAGATCTACCCTCTTCGTGTACCTCGCTTTTACCCTCAAACCCCCGTTTCCTTCTTCAGCCCCTAAACCTCCTTGCCATCAGCGTTCACCGTCATCCCGTCAGGTTGTCCGTCCTGGTTGCTGCCCTTCTGGACCACCCCTTGTACACCCTTTGCGTTCCTTCTTTTTCTTCTTATTATGCTCCTTTGTAGCTACCGATGCCACGGGGACGTTCGCTGTCGAGTAATTAGACGGTCCGCTTCCCGTTTTACCGCCTTTTAATTAATTTGTATAAATTGTCTCAGTAGCACCAGCTCTTCTTATCTCTGTATGCATCTCGGCGGCGACGCCTTTGTTTTTATGCTCGTGAGAGAGAGACAGGGAGAGAGAGAGAGAGAGAGAGAGAGAGAGAGAGAGAGAGAGACAGGGAAAGACCCAAAGAAAGAGCAAACGCCAAGCGGCAGAGAAGAGATTGAGAAGTGCTGAATACAAAAAAAAAGTAAAAGTGATATCCGTCTCGAG